>QRFJ01007105.1:0-69450 GCA_006176705.1 Cocos nucifera
TCATGATCGAATCATGTATATTTTTAGATCTAAATTATCTCATAATAATCTAAAAAATTAGATTTAAACTTGATCTAATCAAAATAAATTTAATCTAGATAATCATGTAGAACTATTCTACAACTATAGTCTAGACATTGCATCAATCATATCTCATATGATATTTAAAATTAAATATTTTTATTTGCTACTTTTTAGATGTTATTATAACCATTATAATATTCAAAAAAATAGTAAATAAATTGATCCTAAAATATGATTTAATCAAATTAAATTAAAAACATACAAGACTATTCTATAGAATATTCTATTTTAGAACTAGTCATGCATATTTTCTAATCTTAGATCTAAATCATTTAATTCTAATTTTTTTTGATTTTAGATCTGATCACATCTCATGTGACATCTAAAATTACTTATTTTTTAATTAAAATAAATTTAAAATTAAGATCTAAACTACTTTTAGAACCTGGCTCGGATTACCAGTTGAAGGAAAATCCTGATTTTCCGGACCAGGTTCGTTTAGATCTGATCAAATCAAGAGACATATTTCAAAATTTTTTCTCTTTGATCTAGATTAGATCTGAGATATTTCAAATTTGATTCTTATTATTTTAATAATTAAAATAAATTTAGATAAATTAAATCAAATTTAATTTACCTTGAAGTGGGTAATCTATTACCCGTTGATGCTCTAATAAGCAGCTAGAAGGTTCTGGATCAAGCCATGCAAGTTCCTGGCCTCTACTGGTATCCACTCAAATTGGATCTAGAGATCCTCTTCTTCTCTATCATGCCTCCAAAAATTAGATCTGAACCTGATCTGGAAGATCTTAAAAACTTCTTTTGAAGATCAGCAGTTGTCCTTTGCAGCAGCGCAGCCTTCTAGCTTTCAGTCGCCTTTCTCTCATCTAGATTGCACCAACCAAGGTCCAAAACTCCTTTTGGATGTGGAGAGGAGAGGGAGAAGGTGGGTTTGGCATGGAGGAGGAGAGGAGAAGCAGTCTTGAGGCGTGGAGAATTGTGATGCTCTTTGAGTTGGGTGCAGGGTCTTATTTATAGACTGAGCGTGATCCAACTCCTCTTCTTCCCAACCAATCACAACCCTTTGTAAAATTAGATCTAAATCTGATTGATGGAAATAGAGTCCCCTGGATTCCTCCTTAGATAGTGCCTAAGACCAATCAAAGTTAGTTCTTAGGAGAACTCTAATTGAAATCCAAAAAGGAGATGGATTCCCTATCCAACAGGGACTCCTGGGCGCCTCCAGCTTGGGCACATGCCAAGGGTGGCGTGCACCCTCCTTCTTGCCAGGTTCTAGTAGGGGGATAGGCCTCCACCAGGTCTCTAATAGGTGCATGACATATGGACAAAAGTCAAAGTATCAATGGTCAATATTTGACTAGTCAAAGGTTAACTTTTGACCAAAGTCAAAGGACGAGAAATGACAAGTGATAAAAAATGGCAGGTAATGTCTTACAAAATAAGACAACCTTTTTTGACTTGGACAAGCTCCAGTCAGACAAAGTGAAGGCCTCTAAATGAGCACAAACTTCTTTGGCTCAGTTAGGACAACTATTTATGATAGTAAAAGAAGAACGTTAGATTCAATCGAGTGCTAGCACGATTTTCTTGAACCTAATTGAATCTCATTCAGATCAATTGAACTGGATAAGTTCAATTGATGATCAGTAGATTCAAATCCTTATTTGTGTGACCCAGTTAGATTTAGTTCTGTATGGTAATAGGATATGTCATGATCTCTATCATCGACATCATCGAAACTCCTTTCGATGGATCAGAACTCTTCTGATTCGAACAGCTAGAATGATTGATCATCTAAATCATTTTAATTGCTCCCAAAATCCACCAATGACACCTAGTAGTATATCGTAGCAACCCATCAAGGCTGAATGCAAACCTCTTGGTGTAGCTACCTGTGTGATTAAGTTCTTCTATCTTGAGCTCCGATCAGATTAGGGTTAAGGTGAACTCGTCAAACCCTAGTCTACTGTCATATGATGTAATCATTCACTGTTCAAGTCCAATGTTGAAAACCTAAATAGAAACTCTTTCTATTATTTCACTCTGCCATGGCCATGGGCTTCAGGACTTGATTCTCATGATCATCATAGGGCTGCTCCTCTACCACCAAGGTAGATACATTCTATCTTGATGCTATCCAGTTCCTACAATGAACACGCTATAGCCAACATACACCTCAGGGTTCTGTATGGCTAGGAAACCAAGTAATGGTGTAGTCAAACTATAACACCCTCAAGGTAAACTACCGATGCATCTCAGGTCAAAAAACCAGACATGCTACTGTAGCATCGAGTCAATCATTGACGAGAAGGTAGACTCCCTAATGACTACTCGAGATGGTCACGCTCAGTGCCCTTGTTCTCTAACGAGTATCTATACTTTTGCTTCGGTGTCTCCACACCGTAGACTCAAGACTCATCTACTAAAGGGATGCGATTGTACACCAACCTTTCAGATCAATCACCATTCTCATGATGATCCTATGGTTGGGAGCATTTTATGAGTTAATAATGATTATTCATATCTTAAATTTTCAACTCTTGAAAATATGAATTATCATTACCATTAACTCAAAGGATGTATCATAGACACTATATACACATATGTGATAAAAAATAACATATTTTATTGATATTAGTAAAAATTATAATTTTTTCTCTAGAAGTGTATTACAAGTGTCAGCCAATTTTGGCTTCTAGGGCAAATATATCTAACACCCACATGCCAGAGAGTCTCTCTCTTATGCATGGGAAGTCTTTCATGCGCAAAGGACTCTCTGGCGCATGGAATAAATTGGTGCCTACCTTCTTTGACCTTTCCAATATTGTTATGTCACGTAAACTTTTATATTGGCGTGGACATCAGATATGGGGTGCAGAAGAGTCCTTCTGCAGATGAAATTCTCTTTTCTTCTTTTCATCCATGATGTTTTGTCGCCCAAGAGTCCTTGCCGCTTTGGACTCCTTGCCGCCCACTTCTTCTTTACGCCTCTTGGGACTTTGACTATTCAAAGTACATCTCCATGCCTTGTTGATGAATGGGCGTCCCTTTAAGAGCCATTAGATGGCCATCTAATCTGATCCAAACCTTTGAATTTTGGTGCCATATATTTATGCATCGCGACTCTTCATAGAAAAACTACGTAGAATTAGTTCGAAGAGTCCTTTTGTTTTAAGGCACCTCTTGGATTAAGTCTATGTAATTTTAAATGGCACAAAATTCAGATGGATGTGAGATTTGATGATGGGGCATGAGATATTGATATGGGAAGGGCGTGAGATTTTTAGATGGCACCCCTACGTACATTATAAATAAGGGTGTGCATCAAGAGTCCGTGGGTGTGTGAACATATCTTTTCTTTCTTACAAGAGTTTCTTTTTATCCAATTTTCTTTCTTCCCTTCTCTTGTCTAGACCTTGTCATTATAGGGATAAGAAGTCATCTTAAGACTAGGAGATTAGGAAGAAAAATTAAGAACATAAAAGAAAAAGAAAGATAGATAAGGAGAGGCAAGGAAGGTGACATAAAGGCTTAAGAAGGTCTTGCCCTTATAAAATTAAAGTTCTTATTATTAGAACTTTAATTATATAAATCAGAGGTGCTGGTGTCTTGATCAAGTCTCTGTGTGGATCAATGTTGGAGGGTGAACACGTGGGCACCTGGTGGAAATCCTGACGGACTGCTACTGATGATCAGGGTCAATTTAGGTTTAGCGATAAGAGTATGTTCTAAATACTTTCTCTTATATTACAAATGCATGTTATATGATTTAATTGCTAATGAGGTGGTCCTAGGGTTCGGGTTTGGTTTATTTGATTTCATATTTTTTGCTTTGAAATCCATGCTTCTTCCCTATACACCAAATCCATCATCGAGCCCTCAGAAAAGGCAAGGGTTGCTGCCTCAAGCTCCGCCGTGCCTACCAATGTTGCCACTGCCCCTGAAATCATGACCGCCTCTGAGGTCGTGGCTCCTCTAACCTCCCCGGGCCTCCTAGATGAAGTCCCCACCTCGGAGCCCCCAACTGAGAGGGTAATGGAGATGGAGAAGAAGAAGAAGAAGAAGGAGAAGAAGAAGAAACTGGCTGCTGCAAAAATTTGGTGTAGGGTTGCCGTCAGGGGATCAAATAGTTTCGATGAGGACTTGGGGGAGAATCCCTTCAACAATAAAGATATCATGAAGAAGTTGGTCGATAGATGTACCCTGCCCAAGGTTGTAGATAGGATTATCGAGGCCGACCCCGAGCAGCGCACTTGGGATTCTCTAGGATCTTTCCTTGAGGTAAATTGACCCATCTCTCTTTTTTCTTCGTCCCTTCATTAGCTTCTCCATTATCTCTTCATTGACACAAGTTGCTTGGTTATTTTTTTATAGATAGGACACCAGTTGATCGCTAATATCAAGGCGATGAATTGCATGAAGTCGGAGGTCGTGAAAGCTGAAGAAGATCATCAAACCGAAGTCACATGCCTCCTTGAAGAGAAAGCTGAGGTCGATCGTCTCCTCGAAGAGAGGTTGATAGAGGTTGAAGGCCTTCGCTAGACTGCACGAGATGCTAAATAGGCTTTAGCAAGGGCAAAGAAGGAGCTGGCCATTGAGGTTGAAAAGGGGGGAAAGATGGAAGCTGAAATGGCATAGGAGTAGCAAACTTTAGATCGAATTGTGGAGGCCAAGGTCCAGGCTGTGGAGGAATTCAAGGTCTCCTCTGAGATGAGGGATCTGAATGTCAAGTTCAGCTAAGAGGCTTTTATCAAGGGGTTCGAGCTTTGCGAGGACAGGATAGCCAGTAAGTTCCCCAAGCTCGACTTTGGCTTTCTTGCAGAAGGGGTTCCTAATGTGGAAGCGGGACCACTTGCTACCACCGCTGACCTTCCCCCTGCTGAGCTTGCCACCGAAGAGCCAGGGTCGATCGATGCTATATTGAATTCCTCAACTACTCTCCCAAAGGTCTGAGACCTATCAATTTGTATTTTCTATTTTCACTCATCTCCTTTCCTATATTCAAGAAGTATTTTGATTAATGAAAATAAATTTACTTTAAGTTTGTATTATGGTGCTCATGTTTTTTAGAATCCCTTTAGTGAAGATAACCACACTTCGACTCCTCCTATCGATGTTGCCCTGTTGCCTCAGGAGCTTCCTTTGTGATTTGTCACTAAAAATATAAAGAGAGAGGTTCATCAAACTAAGAGGAAATTAAAGAATGCAAAGGACGAGCTTTGGAAGTCAAAAAGGCATTATTCCAAAGTTACAACTGAAGTCACTCATCTTCGTTAAGTCCATAAAAAGGATGCTATGGACTATATCAATAAGAAGCATCATCTGACAAAGGAGTTGGAACAGGTGAAGAAGCTTGATAGCAATAAGGCATGGATCCTAACGGCCAAGGTAATTTCTCTAGAGGTCAAGTTGAAGGCTGCATAAGAAAGGATTCGATTACTCAAAGAAAACTCGACGTGGTCAACCAGTTGAGATAAGTATGGTTGGGACTGGATAAAGAAGTTCTCTGAACTCCAAAATCAATTACAGGTAGTTGAGGATTTTCATAATGAATACAGACGTGACTGATGTGGCCAAGTCACTGACCTCAAGAAAAAGCTTCGAAGGGCTAATGACGAGATCACTCCTTTTTAATGACAATTGTCTGAAGGGGCCCGAGCTAGCTCGAGTAAGGACTCGATAAAGATCCTATCTTTAAGGAGCTCTCTAGAGAGCTTGTCCACTTTGTATGGGAGTAGCCAAAGAAAAGTGCAGGAGTTGAAGATGCAAATGGTCTACCAACAAAATGCTGTGAAGGATGCGGAGGCCGAGTTGGTGGTGCTAAGAAAGAAGCTAAGAAAAGTTGAGGATGACTCATGGAGTCATAAGAAGTTGTTGAGTGAAAGTCTAGCAGTTCGATAGGAACTTAAAGAGAAGATCAAAGATTTGAAGTTGTTCTTGGTATTGGCCGATGCTGGTAGTCCGAAGTTTAACACTTAATAGGGCTTTGGCATTTTTTTTTTGCTTTATAACCGTTCCTACGGACCTTCCTATGTATTGAACTTTTTATTTTAATGGAAATATTATTTTGACTGCTTCATCACAATCGTATGCTTGCATAGCTTTCCACTCCCCCTTCCTTCTGTCTAAAACAACAGGAGGTTGTCAACTATGTCAGGATGAGGTTCTCTCCTAGTTCTTGATATGGTTGGCCTTTTTCATGTCTTTCTATCAGGATGAGATCCTTCTTCTATTTCTAATAGGATTGGCCTTTATCTTTGTTAGGACGAGGTCCTCCTCTTGTCCCTAACAAAGTCATAGTGGCATAAAAGGGCTATTGAAGGGGCCTCTCCCCTTCTTCTATCTTAAATAATCAGAGGTCTTCATCCATTTTAGGATGAGGTTCTTCTCCTATTTCTGACATGATCTTTCTTTTTCTTATCCTTCTGTTAAGATGAGGTCCTCCTCCTATTCCTGACAAGGTTGGCCTTTACTTTTGTTAGGGCGAGGTTCTCCTTCTGTCCCTAACAAAATCATAGGAGCACAAAAAGACCATTAAAAGGGCCTCTCCCCTCCTCTTTAAATAATTGGAGGTCTTCATCCGTGTCAAGATAAGGTTCTCCTCCTGTTCCTAACATGGTCGGTCTTTTTCTTGTCCCCTTGTTAGGACGAGGTCCTCCTCCTATTCTTGATGAGGTTGGCCTTTACCTTTTTTAGGACGAGGTCCTCCTCCTATCCCTAACAAAGTTATAGGGGCACAAAAGGGATGTTGAAAGGGCCTCTCCCCTTCTCTTATCTTAAATAATCAGAGGTCTTCATCCATGTCAGAACGAGGTTCTCCTCTTGTTCCTGACATGATCGATCTTTTTCTTATCCCCCTGTCAAGATGAGGTCCTCCTCCTATTCCTGATGGGGTTGGTCTTTACCTTTATTAGGATGAGATCCTCCTCCTGTCCCTAACAAAGTCATAGGAGCATAAAAGGGTCGTTGAAAGAATCTCTCCCCTCCTCTTGTCTTAAATAATCGGAGGTCTTCATCCTTTTTAGGATGAGGTCCTCCTCCTGTTCCTGACATGGTCAGTCTTTTTCTTATTCTCCTGTCAGGAGAGGTCCTCCTCTTGTTCATGGTGAGGTTGGCTTTTACCTTTGTTAGGGCTAGGTCCTCCTTCTTTCCCTAATAAAGTCATAAGGGCACAAAAGGATCGTTGAAAGGGCCTCTCCCCTCCTCCTATAGTAAATAATCGAAGGTCTTCATTCGTGTTAGGACGAGGTTCTCCTCCTATTCCTGACATGGTCGATTTTTCTCTTGTCCTCCAATCAGGACGAGGTCCTTCTCCTATTTCTGATGAGGTTGGCCTTTATCTTTGTTAGAGCATAGTCCTTCTCCTATCCCTAACAAAGTCATAGGAGCATAAAAGAGCTGTTGAAAAGGCCTCTCCCCTCCTCCTATCTTAAATAACCAAAGGTCTTCTACTTTATTTAAGGATGAAGTTCGGTTAAGCCGTTCCCTACCATTATATAACTTTGCAACAAAGAACAAGGGTATTGAAAATATGAAAGTTTTATTAAGGCAAGATTATTAATAATACATTCTCAAGTTCTACGAGTTTTAAGATTGCGGGAGTGTTGATCCTTCAAACTTCTTCAGATTGTATGTTTCCAGTCGAACGATTTTCATAACTTTATAGGGGCCTTCCTAATTTGGAATAAGCTTTTCTTGGTTTTGAGGTTGCGAAACATTCACCCACTGGAGCATCAGATCTCCTACTCTGAATATTTTGCTTCTGACCCTGGAGTTATAGTAACGTTCTATTCTTTGCTTGTAAGTTGCCATTTGGATTTAAGCTTTCTCTCACTTTTCTTCTCGTAGATCAAGATTTACTCTGAGATCCTGGGAGTTACTTTCTTCATTGAAGGCCTCGACCTGCACTGAAGGAAGCTAGAGTTCTACTAGAATAACTACTTCCATCCTGAAGGCTAGTGCAAAGGGGGTTTCTCCGATAGGAAATCTTTGGATAGTTTGGTATGTCCAGAGCACGTGATAGAGTTCATCTACCCATGTGCCCTTCGCCCTCTTAAGTCTTGCCGTTATCCCTTATAGCAAAGTTCTACTGGTTACTTCTGCTTCACCATTCACTTGTGGATGAGCTACTGATGTAAAGTGGTGAGATATGTTCAGATTTTCGTAGAACTCAGCAAACTTTGCACCTACAAACTGATGCCCATTATCAGTGATTAGTGTTCAAGGGAGACCGAACTTACAAATAATTAACTTCCAGATTAAGTCCTGCACTTTGGCCTTAGTGATCTTCATCAGGGATTCGGCCTCAACCCACTTAGTGAAATAATCTACTACCACTAGTAAGAGCTTTCACTATCCGGATGCCATGAGAAAAGATCCAAGTATATCCATTCCCCATTGCATGAATGGCCAAGGGGCACCCAATGGCATGAGCTATGAAGCCGATTGTCTTTAAATGTTTGCATTTCTCTGACACCTGTCACATTTTCTCACATAATCCATCGCATCTTGGTGCATTGTTGACCAATAGTATCCTTGATAGGATAACTTATATGATAAGAACCTCACCCTCAGATGACTTCCACAAATTTTTTTGTGAACTTTCCTCAAGGCATAGTCAGCTTCTGAAGGTTGGAGACATTTGAGGAGAGGTAGGGAGTACGACCTCTTGTATAGCTTGTTTTCATATAAAACATAGCAAGAAGCTTGATTTCTTATCTTCTAAGCTTCTTTGTGGTCTTTGGAAAGAATTTCATCCCTAAAAATGGCAATCAATGGATCGATCCAACTAGGTGTGAGCTCAGAAGTGGCACTCCCAAGTCTTGGAAACATGATAAGATAGGTCATAGGAAGATGGGAGCGAGCCAAAAGAGAAATCAGCTCTCTTAGCAAAGTTTAGAAACTAGGCCGGCTCAATCCAGGTCTGAGCTGGCTAGGTCTCAAAGAAAAATTTAGATAGAAAATAGTATTTTTGGACTATTGGCATGGTATACAATTGGATTGGCTTAGTCTAGGACTGAGTCGATCCAATCGTAGGTAAGACTGAGCCGATCTAATCACAGGTTAGTCGGCTTAATCTAAAATTGGGTCGACTCAATTTTCGTGGATTATTATTTTGTGTACGTGGGTTGTTTAGATTTGAAAAGTTTTTCTATGAGCTTGGACTTGACCCTTTGTAAAGTATATATACTAAAAATAGGTCAAGATTAAAAGAGTGCTGAAATATACTAAATAAAAGCTTTTGTCTTCCGAAAATCACTTCTCTTCTTCTCTATTCCTTGAATTATTTGATCATGCTTCCACATTAATCTCTGAGAGGTTCTTTCTTATTACTTGGCTAATCACCAGTGATCATGCCGATCCATGTGGGAAGAGCGCGTATTCTCGATAATTGGTATCAGAATGGTGTTGCATGGAAGAAAGAAAGAAACCTAGGGTTTACTACATTCAGGATCTATTGCACCAGGTTTTATCCTAAAACTTCTAGTTTGCTTCGTAATTGTCTCTAGATTGAGGTGGAGATTATTTATATAGAGGAACGGTGATATAGAAGTTTCGAAAGAGGATCTAGGGCTAGTTAGATCTTCTTTGAAGGGCAGTTTTGTTGGTGTGTGTGATCGTGAAGGATGTTAGGAATCTATTCTTGACTTGTTTGAAGTCATGGGATCAAGTGAATTTAAGGTGGATTTTGAGAATTTCGATGGCAAGGAAAACTTTATCCTATGGCAGCAAAGGATCTACAAGATCTTGACAAAAGAAATGCTGGAAAAGATCAATGCTGAGGATTGAAAAGAGTTAGAGAAAATTGCTTTTAGCACAATCCGAATGTGCTTAGCCGATCAGGTTTTGCCCGAGGTTTGCATAGAGACTACGACAAAGGGGCTCTGGGAGAGACTAGAGAACACATATATGGGGAAGAACATGACGAACAAGCTATGGTTGAAGAAACAACTGTATAGTCTGAGGATGCTTGAAGGTAGAGATCTTGTTGCAAATATCCAAAGGTTCAATCAGGTGTGTTCTGAGGTGATGAGTTTGGATGTAAAGATCGATGAGGAGGATCGGGCATTGCTGCTATTATGTTCTCTCCCAGGTTCATATGATTGTCTCATAACAACTTTAGTTTATGGAAAGAAGATCCTAAACTATGAAGAGATTGTTGGTGTGCTTAGATCAAATAAGCAAATGGAAAAGATTTGCATGGGAGACCATAAGTCTGAGATCTTGGCTATGAATGAAAGACAGGGAAGATCAAAGGAGAAGACAAGAGGAAAATCCAAGGATAGATCAAAGTCTCGCGATCAGAGGAAGATGATATTAAAATGTTATAAATATCATCAACCTGGACACCTGAGGAGAGATTGTCCTCTTTTGAGATCAGAAAAAGGGAAGGCCAGCAAGGGAGATGATACAACTTCTATGAGTAGTGGAGAAGATCTGCTAGCTGTATCAGATAGATCCATAGAGTGTGATACTATGTGGATATTGGATTCAGCATGCTCGAACCATTATACTTCTCATCGGGAGTGATTTGCTACCTACTAGATGTAAGCGCACCAACTGGCATCACCTCTCCCTGATACCAATTGATGTTCCATGATATCGCTTGAACGCCAATCATCCTTGGCATCACAAGCCCCAATACCATATTGCGGAAGCCCCTAATCTTTAGCATGGATCTGAAGTAACCTGTGACATTCTCTATGGGCAGCAAACCATCGATACTCCACCTAGATCTATGATGGGGTGCCTCCCTCCTTGGGCTTAAGGAAGATGCCCCCTTCTCTAGGCCTTCTTCAAGAACCCTGGGGCAGCAACTCTAGAGAGAAGAGAAGAAGAGAGTTGAGGGAGAAAAGATCTGTATTCCACTACATTCACAGCTTCATGAAACCCTAATACAACCTATGTATTTATACGTAGCCATTAGGCCCGACCAAAAAATTCTTCGGCTAATTCAATACATGAAAGTACTCACCGAGCCCATGTACACCTATGTCTCCCATGCTCTCATCCTCTGGATCTAGACCTGACCCATACATGAATTAGCCCTCTTAAGATCTCTCAAATCAGGCCTTATGACCCTTAGGATCAACCCAGACCCTAGCCCAAAATAGACCCTCGCGTAACTCTGCCCATGCACTAAGCTGGCTCAGTCTCAGCACTGAGCCAGCTAAGTTCCATTGGGTCGGCTCAGTCTGAAATTGAGCCAGCCCAGTCCTGTGCCAGCAGTTTCGAACGTGCAACTCTCTATTTTTCCTATGCTCTGAGACTTAGCCGACCCAGTTTTGGACTGAGCCGGCTAACCTGCAGAAAATCTCCTTTCTACAGTCTTAATTCTCTAGCTTTGGTTCCTTGCTTTACCTTGTGTCCTAGATCTCCGAAGCACCAACCAAGTCCCTTGAGGCCCTCAATACCTGAACCTCAAGCCCATAAAGAGCTACATGCCGCCTCCACCTTAGGACAACTTCTATCCTAGCCCTAGGACCACACCTATCCTAGCCTCTCCGAAGCCAACATCTTGACTCCTCTCATGGCCTTCCAAGGCTTTAGAGCACTATAAATCCTCACAATCTCCACCTTGGTGCTCCCAAGCCTTGGCAAACCCCTCAGCAATGACCTCTTGCATGATCCCATTGTTCCTACGTACTTGATAGTACCTGTGCAAACATTGCCTCTGCCAATCCTCTTCTACTGTTGTGCACCCTTAAGGCCTTCGGGATGACCACCTCCACCGTTGAAGACCTTGGCTTTCACCTCTGCACCACTCTAGAATTATAGGATCCCTTCTGCTTAGCAGCTGCATCATTTTTTCTGAGCTTTCCTGGAGAACCTGCAACGTTCCTGTACTGGCACTTGCTGCAAACTCTGACATGATCTCCTCAGAGCTACGCCTATCCTCCTGCACATATAGCTCCACCTGGAACTGTGCATCACCGACGTTGGTGCTAGGATATCGATCCTCCTGCACCCCTCTACTCTGAACTCATGTCAAATTCCTCTCCAATTATGAAGCCACCTCTCCGAAGCTCCACCTAATCCAAAATCCATCTGATGCCGCAGAAGCCAACTATGTCACTGAGTCCCCCAAGACCAACCACTCAATGCTGCACTATTGTACTACTAAGCCTGCTGCTACACCTTGAATAGTGTCGTTGCCCCTTCGAACCTCCGCACTCCACAGACCCCTTTGAAGCCACCTCGAATACCTCCGCAAACCATGGGCACCTCCAAAACCCAAGAGCTCATCCAACTCTTTTAAATCCACCAACTGAATCCTAGGGAATTCCACCCTAGTCCTTCACTTCTACTCCTACATCAGCCATCACTTCAGTTGCGCTCGGAGAACCATCCTCCACCTAAACCATGACTCTCCCTAGTGCCCCTACAAAAGAAACTTGATCCATGATACTCCCGACTGCCTGAGACCTCCTGATGCTCCTTGAGACCTCCTGGCTCTCCCTGAGACCTACTCCCAATCTTTCTAAGAAGCCCCTAACACCATCTACTGAGATACACTCCTTGGCTACTGCACCATCGAGCCTCTCTCAGTCCCATGTCTTTAGGGTAGCGCTCCTACAGTACTCCAGCGCTCTCTGACTCATCTCTACATCGCTCTACAGCCATCCAGTCCTGACCTACTGGACCTCCATGGATCATCCATCTTCATCACTTCCAAGGCTTCGCAAATCCATGCTCTAGTCGAATCACTGAATACATCTCCAACTACTTCGCCTTCCTAACACCGAAGGACATATAGTCGCTTCTTCAACCTTCCTTCGACTATTACCCCTTGGGAAATTTCTCTTCAATAGCCCTACACTGCCAATCTTCCTAGAGAACCCTGATGCTCTCTACTGAGATACCTTCCTCGACTGTTGCATCGTTGAGCCTCTCTCAGCCCTGAATCTCTAGAAAAATGCTACTATAGCACTCCAGCACTTCCTACCTGTCACATAACCATTATACACCCTGACCTTTCCAACAAGATCAATCAATAAATCATGCACCAAATCCATCCATACTAGAAAAATTCCTTCCCGTTAATCCTCTCAACCTCCACCTTCAACTCGCTACTCCCGGTTTGTCAAACCACAGCAATAACAAAGATAGATTTGAGGCATACCGTGGAATTCTTGTGTAGATTTCTGATTTCATCTTGTACGACTTTTCCTTCCCTTCCATGCAGCATCAGGCTCTAATACTAGATGCAAGCACACCAACTTGCATAACCTCTTCCTGATACCAATTGATGTTCCATGATATTGCTCGAACGCCATCATCCTTGGCATCACAAGCCCCGATACCATATTGCGGAAGCCCCTAATCTTTAGCACGGACTTGAAGTAACCTGTGACATTCTCTATGAGTAGCAAACCACCGACCCTCCACTTGGATCTATGATGGGGTGCCTTCCTCCTTGGGCTTGAGGGAGATGCCCCCTTCTCTAGGCCTTCTTCAAGAACCCTAGGGCGATAACTCTAGAGAGAAGAGAAGAAAAGAGTTGAGGAAGAAAATGTCTATATTCCACTGCATTCACAGCTTCATGAAACCCTAATACAACCCATGTATTTATACATAGCCATTAGATCCGACTAAAAAACTCTCCGACTAACCCAATACATGAAAGCACTCACCGAGCCCATGTATACCCATGTCTCCCATGCTCTCATCCTCTAGATCTAGACCTAACCCATACATGAATTAGCCCTCTTAAGATCTCTCAAACCAGGCCTTAAGAACCCTAGGATCAATCTAGACCCTAGCCTAAAATAGACCCTCATGTAACTCTGCCCGTGCACTGAGCCGGCTCAGTCTCAGCACTGAGCCGGCTAAGTTCCACTAGGTCAGCTCAGTCTAAAACTAAGCCAACCTAGTTCTGTGCGGTGCCAGCAATCTCGAATGCATAGCTCTCTATTTTACCTATGCTCAGACTGAGCTGGCCCAATCCTATGCCGTACCAGTAATCCCAAATATGTAGCTCTCTATTTTGCCTGTGCTCTAAGACTTAGTCGATCTAGTTTTGGACTAAGCTGGCTAACTTGTAAAAAAAAAATTTTCTACAGTCTTGATTTTCTAACCTTGGTTTCTTGCTTCACCTTGTATCCCTGATCTCCGAAGCACCAACCAAGCCCCTTGAGGCTCTCAATACCAGAACCTCAAGCCCGTGAAGAGCTACATGCCACCTCCACCCTAGGACAACTCCTACCCTAGCCTTTGGACCATACCTATCCTAGCCTCTCTGGAGCCAATATCCTGACTCCTCCCGTGGCCTCCTAAGGCTTGGGAGCACCATAAATCCTCATACCAGAAGATCGATGGTGGAAGTATCAGTCTTGGAGATGATCATCCATGCAAAGTAGCTGAAATTAGCTCTATCAGGGTGAGGATATACGACGGGATCATTTGTACATTATCAAATGTCAGACATGTATCAAAGTTGAAAAAGAATTTAATTTCTTTGGGCTACCTAGAGGAGCAGGGTTATGCTTTTAGTAGCTAGGCTGGGAGTGGATGTTTGAAAATTTTTAAGAAAACTTTAGTGGTGATGAGAGGTAGAAGACTGAGCAACAATCTTTATATAATGGAAGGCTCAATGGTGAATGATAGTGTAGAGGTGCTAGCAGTGGCATAGGAGGAGTAGATTTTATATTGGCTGTGGCACTATCAGATGGGTCATATGAGTGATCGTGGGCTCACTGAACTAAGCAGAAGAGGTATGATCTCAGTCCTAAAGAAGGAGGGCATAAATCTTTATGAGTCATGCATCTTTGGCAAATAGCATAGGATAAAGTTTGCTAGAAGTACCAAGCACAGCGAGGGAGTGCTGGATCTAGTGCACTCAGATGTGTGGGGACCAGCTTCTGTATCAGCTAGAGGTGGGGCAAAATACTTTATCACTTTCATTGATGATTTCTCAAGGAAGGTGTGGGTTTATCTGATCAGAGAAAAATCAGAGGGGTTTCTCCAGTTCAGAGCTTAGAGAGCTAAAGTAGAGAAGGAGTCAGGGAGACAAGTGATGTGTCTGAGGTCGGACAATGGAGGAAAGTATACTAGCCTAGAGTTCAGGAGGTACTGTGAGGAAAATGGCATCAAATGCCATTACACGATGAAGATGACTCCCCAATAGAATGGTGTCGTGAAAAGGATGAACCAGACACTGATCGAGAAGGCATAGAGTTCGAGGCTGCAAACATCACTCCCAAAGTTCTTTTGGGGTGATGCTCTAACTTTTTCTTATTTTCTTATGAATAGGTCTCCTCATTATAAGTAGAATGGAGGCATTCTAGAGGAGGTTTGAAGTGAGAAGAAGATGGAGCTTGGCCACCTGAAAGACTTCGATTGCATAGTCTATGCACATGTGGAGGCAATCGAGAGGAGCAAATTGGACCCAAAATCTCAAAAGATGACATTCATAGGGTATCCATAAGGAGTCAAGGGGTACCTACTATGGGACTCTCAGGCACAGAAGTCAGTGATCAGCAGGGACATTATCTTTGAAGAGAAAAGCATCTTGAGGAGGTCTGGGATAGATGGAACTAGAAAAATAAAGGTGAACAGCGGTGGCTAGTCAGAGAATGATGGCATGTAGGTTACATCCACTTACAGAAATATTCCTATTGAGGTAGAGCTGAAAAGAAAAGTATTATCTCAGATTAAAAATTAGCATGGAGGGTCAGCAGTTCAGACAGATGTGCAGGAGCAGCCACAAACATTAGATAGAGATGTGCCAGTGGGAGTAGCTTTGTACAAGCCCTAGCATACTATTAGGAGATCGGTCAGATATGGCATTAATGATGATATCTCCTATGCACTCATTGTTAGATATATGTGCCCTAAAAGCCAGAATTGGCTGACACTTGTAATACACTTCTAGGGGCAAAATTATAATTTTGACTAAAATCAATAAAATGGGTTATTTTCTATCACATATGTGTATTTAGTGTCTGTGATACATCCTTTGAGTTAATGGTAATGATAATTCATATTTTCAAGAGTTGAAAATTTAAGACATGAATAATCATTATTAACTCATAAAATGCTCCCAACCATAGGATCATCACGAGGATGGTGATTGATCCGAAAGGTTGGTGTACAATCGCTTCTCTTTAGTAGATGAGTCTTGATTCTATGGTGTGGAGACACCGAAGCGAGAGTACAGGTACTCGTTAGAGAATGAGGGCACTGAGCGTGACCACCTCGAGTAGTCATTAGGAAGTCTATCTTCTCATCATTGACTGACTCGATGCTACAGTGGTATGTCTGATTCTTTGACCTGAGATGCATCGATAATTCACCTTGAGGATGTTATAGTTTGACTACACCATTACTCGATCTCCTAGCCATACGGAATCCTGAGGTGTATGTTGGCTATAGCATGTTCATTGTAGGAACTGGATGGCATCAAGATGGAATCTATCTACCTCGGTAGTAGAGGAGCAGCCCTATGATGATCATGAGAATCAAGTCCAAAAGCCCATGGCCATGGTAGAGTGAAATAATAGAAAGAGTTTCTATTTAGGTTTTCACATCGGACTTGAATCGAATGATTACATCATATGACAGAGACTAGGGTTTGATGAGTTTACCTTAACCCTAATCTGATCGGGGCTCAAGATAGAACAACTTAATCACACAGGTAGCTGCACCAAGAGGTTCGCATTCAGCTCTGATGGGTTGCCACCATATACTGTTAGGTGTCACTAGTGGATTTTGGGAGCAATTAGAATGATTTAGATGATCGATCATTCTAGCTATTCGAATCAGAAGAGTTCTGATCCATCGAAAGAAGTTTCGATGATGTCGATGATAGAGATCATGACATATCCCATTACCATACAGAACTGAACCTAACTGGGTCACACAAACAAGGGTTTAAATCTGGTGATCATCAATTGAACTGATCCAGTTCAATTGATCTGAATGAGATTCAATTAGGTTCAAGGAAATCGTGCTAGCACTCGATTGAACCTAACGTTCTTCTTTTACTATCATAAATAAGTTGTCCTGTCTGAGCCAAAGGAGTTTGTGCTCAATTAGAGGCCTTCATATGGTCTGACTGGAGGTTGTCCAAGTCAGAAAAGGTTGTCTTATTTTGTAAGACATTACCTGCCATTTTTGGTCACCTGCCATTTCTTGTTCTTTGACTTTGGTCAAAAGTCTACCTTTGACTGGTCAAACGTTGACCATTGACACTTTGACTTTTGACCACATGTCACACACCTATTGGAGAGCTGGTGGGGGCCTATCTCCCTGCCAGAACCTGGCAAGGAGGAGGGTGCACGCCACCCTAGGCATGTACCTAAGCTGGAGGCGCCTAGGAGTCCTTGTTGGACAAGGATTCCATCTCCTTTTTGGATTTCAATTAGAGTTCTTCTAAGAACCAACTTTGACTGATCTTAGGCACCCTCTAAGGAGGAATCTAGGGGACTCTATTCCCACCAATCAGATTTAGATCTGATTTCACAAAGGGTTGTGATTGGTTGGGAAGAAGAGGAGTTGGATCATAGTTAGTCTATAAATAAGACCCTGTACCCAACTCAAAGAGGCTAAGAGTTTTCATATGCCCAAAGGCCTTTTCTCCTCTCCTCCTCCATGCCAAAGCTTCTTCTCCCTCTCCTCTCCACGTCCAAAATAGTTTTGGAGCTTGGTTGGTGCGATCCAGATCAAAGAAAGGCGATCAAAAGCAAGAAGGCTGCACTGCTGCAAAGGATGACTGCTGATCTTCAAAAAGAGTTTTGAAGATCCTCCAGATCAGATCCAGATCTGATTTTTGGAGACGTGATAGAGAAGAAGAGGATCTCTAGATCCAGCTTGAGTGGATATCGGTAGAGGCCAGGCACTTGCGTGGCTAGATCCAGAACCTTTCGCTGCATACAGGATCATCAACGGGTAATTGGATTATCCAAATCAGGTAAATTAAATTTGATTTAATTTATTCTTATTTTATTTTATTTATTAAAATAATAAGAATCAGATCTAAAATATTCCAAATCTGATACAGATCAAAGAGAAAAATTTTTGAAATATATCTCTTGATTTGATCAGATCTGAACGAACCTGGACCGGCAAATCAGGATTTTCCTTCATTGAAAACATAAGAAGATAGGTCATGAAAAGACAGGAGCAAGTCGGAAGAGAAATCAGCTCTCTTAAAAAAGTTTAGAAACTAGGTTGACTCACCCTGAGACTGAGCCGGCTAAGTTGGGAACTGGATCGGCTCAGTCCAGGACTGTATCGGCTAGGTTTTCGAGAAAAATCTAGATAGAAAATAGTATTTTTGGGGTGTTGGCATGGTACACAACTGGGTCGACTCAGTTCCAGGTTAGTCGGCTCAATCTAAAACTAGGTCAGCTCAATTTTTATGGGTTATTATTTTATATACATAGGTTATTTAGATTTAGAGAGTTTTTCTATGAGCTTTGGCTTGATCCTTTGTAAAGTATATATACTAAAAATAGGTCAATATTGTAATAGTGCTGTAATAAACTAAATAAAAGCTTTTTTCTCCAAGAAATTTCTTCTTCTCTATTTTTTGAATTGTTTGATCATGCTTCCGCATTAGTCTCTAAGAGGTTCTTTCTTGTTGCTTGGCTAATCACCAGTGGCCATACTGATCTGTGTGGAAAGAGCGCGTATTTCCGACACTAGGCTCATGATCAACTTGCATTATCACATAGGGCTCTTCCAAACTTGGGTGTGCAGGACTTCTTTTGGTAGCTCATTTAGGGCTAAGGTAGCTAGCTTAGAGAGAAGGTCAACTCTAGTGTTCTCCATCCTGGTGATTCACTGGATATCAAAATTAATGGCCGAGATCAAGCTCCTTACCGTTTTCAAGTACTTCTTCATGCTTTTCTTTCGAGCTTCATAATTATCACTAACTACTCCACAACCAGTTGGGAGTCACTGTAAACCTTCAAATATTCTACTTCTAGCTCTTTGGCTATTCTGAGTCCTGTAAGTAGGGCTTCATACTTTGCTCCATTATTAGTGGTGGGAAAGTCAAAGCATAATGCATACTCCACTATAACTTCTTCTAGATTGATGAAAATCAATCCCACACTTGCTCTAAAAGTATTAGATGAACCATCTACATATAATGCCCAAAAGTTTTCAGGGAGATCAGCCTTCTCTTCAAGGAAGCCAGGGATAAAAACTTCTTGGTGCTCTGGTTTGGTTGCATCCAAAATGGTACATTCTACTATAAAATTGGACAGTATTTAAGCTTTAATGGCTGGCTGAGGTTGAAAATGAATATCAAATTTAGTCAACTCAATTGCCCATTTTACCAATCTTCCAGAGGTGTCAAGTCAGTGAAGAACTGTCTTTACAGGTTGATCAGTAAGAAGAGTAATGGTGTGCCCCAAAAAGTAAGATCGAAGCTTCCTAGCTATAATTAATAAGGCATAAATTAGTTTTTCTAATTTGGTGTACCTTATTTCTGCATCCCTTAGGACTGCTTACATAGTAAATCGGCTTCTGGACTTTAGCTTCTTCCCTAACCAATACAGCTTCGATAGCTATGGAGGATACAGTGAGGTACAAGAATAGCTCTTCTCTAGATTCCAATTTGGCTAGAAGCGGAGGCGAACTGAGATAGTTCTTCAATTCTTCAAGGGCCTGTTGGCATTTGGGAGTCCAGTTGAAGTTCTTAGGCTATTTGAGTACTTGGAAGAAGGGCATACAGTGCTCTACCGACCTTGAAATGAAGCGATTCAGGGCTGCTACCTTGCCTGTAAGGCATTAAACTTCTCTTATTATTTTTGGTGCAGTCATTTCATAGATGGCTTTGATCTTCTCGAGATTGGCTTCAATGCCGTGGCTCAACACCATGAATCCTAGAAACTTTCTCGAGGTTACTCCAAAAATATATTTTGTAGGATTTAGCTTCATCTTGTACTTCCAAAGGATGCTGAAGTTCTTCTCAAGATCGATAATGTGATTTGGTGAAGATTGACTTTTAATCAGCATGCCGTTTACATAGACCTCTATGTTGTGGTCGATCTGCTCCTTGAAGATCTTATTTACCAAGCGCTGATAAGTTACACCTATATTTTTAAGCCCAAAAGGCATGATCCTATAACAATAAAGACCATGGTCAGTAATAAAAGTAGTCTTCTCCTCATCCTCTGGTGCCATCCAGATTTGGTTATAGCCAAAAAAGGTATCTATGAAGGTAAGAAGTTCATGGCCCGAAGTTGCATCCACCAGTTGATCAATCCTGGATAGGAGGTAGCTATCTTTTAGGCAAGCTTTGTTTAGATCTATGAAGTCTATGCACATCCTCCACTTGCCATTTGCTTTTTTAACAAGAGCAACATTTGCAATTCAGTCTAGATAAAATACTTTACGGATGAATCCTACCTTAAGGAGCTTATCGACCTCATTCATTATAGCCTTTTGCCTTTCTACCGCAAAACTACATTTTTTCTGCTTCACTGGCCAGTACTATAGATCCACCCCCAGGCGGTGTTCCATGACGTCTACATCGATCTCGGGCATATCTGCGGGCATCCAGGCAAAAACATTAGCATTCCTTCGCAAGAATGTAACAAGCTACTTTCTAACTTCACCTTTCAGATTCGAGCCTATCTTCACAGTATGTTCTTTGTTCCCATCATTTAAGGAGATTTCTATAAGATCATCGATGGATTCTCCTCCTTCTTCAGATAAATCATCACGGACATCAAGCCCATCCATCGGACAAGGGTTTGCTGACCTTCCCCCATGTAAGGTGATATTGTAGCAGTGCCGAGCTAGTGCCTAATCTCCTCTGACTTCTCCGACTCCATGCTTTATTGGAAACTTCATTTTTAGGTGGTAAGTCAAAACCATGACTTGAAGTGCATTTAAACCAAATCGGCTAAGGATTGCATTATAGGCAGAAGGTGCTTTTACCACTAAAAAATTAACTTAAGCTCTAGATTACCTTGGGTGTCAGCCCGCTACCATAGGCAATATTATTATTCCTTCCACTGGCACTAGATCACCTATGAATCCTACTATTGGAGAATTCATCAATCCTATTCTGCTATCAGGTATAGACATTTTAAAAAAAGTATTATAAAATAAGACATCAGTAGAGCTTTCATTATCAATTAAAATGCGGCGTACATCATAATCAGTAATATTTAAAGTGACTACAACTATGTCACTATGTGAAAGCTATACTCCCTGGGCATCTTCTTTAGTGAAAGAGATGGGCTCTTCAATCTATTGTTTCTTCACTGGCTCTGCTGATGCACTGGCCTCTCCTTGTTGATGTGCAGCGATAGTATTGACGATTCCAAAGGGAGGATGATCTCCTTGCGGTTTGTTCTGTCGAGATGGTTCAAGCTGTGGCAAGGCTCTTGAATGATCTTCTCTTCTCTCCAGTCGATATCTGATAAATCGATTAAGCCGACCTCTCCTAATTAGTGCTTCAATCTTGTCTTGAAGCTGGATACACTCTTTAGTGTCGTGACCATGATCATGATGGTAGAGGTAGTATTTATTAGGATTGTACTTGGTCGGATGAGTCTGCATCCTCTCTAGTCCTAGCAGTTGCTCCCTTATCTTCATCAGCACTTGGATCTTTAAGGCATTCAAAGGAGCATAGTTGTTGAACCTTCTGGGAGGGGAGTTTCATTAGATCCTTCAATCTGAACTTTCCTATCGACAAGCTCGAGGAGGGGTTCAAGCTCATCTACGCTCGGAAGGAGTTTGAGAGCACGGTCGAGTCTCACTTAGCTTGCTTTCAAGTGAGGGCTTGCTGGATTCACCCGCCTACTACTCTCTTACAGCCTCATCGTCCTTCAGGCCTCCTTCGCTTGGGCATAACCTTTGATCCGAGCTAACATGTCAGCCAAATTTCTAAGGTACTTTTTTTCAAGGAGGAAAGAAGATCATTCTTCTGAAGACCACCTTTTAGTACGACCATAGCTATAGACTGGTCCAAATTCTAGACCTCTAGTGTAGCGACATTGAAGCGGCTGATGTAAGCTTGGATGGACTCTCCTTCATTTTGCTTTATATTGAAGAGAAAGTTCGAACCTCATCTTAGACATTGGCTGCTTATGAAATGAGCCACGAACTGATGGCTCATTTGGTCAAAAGCGAAGACCGTAATTGACTTAAAGCTTGAGTACTAGTTTCTTACTGCTCTTTTCAGGGTAGATGGAAAAACCTGGCATAGAATGGCATCCGGTGCATCATGGAGCAGCAGCATCATTCGGAAGGCCTCAAGATGGTCAACTAGATTAGAAGTTTTATCATAACTCTTAAACTGGGGGAGCTTAAAGTTCGGCAGGATGGGCTCCTGCATGATCTTAGCAGAGAAGGAGGAATCGATGCAAATGTCATCATGGTGGGCCGATGTGGCATGGCAGAGCTCCTCAATCTGCCAGTTCATATCTTGAAGCCTCTGATTGAGAGCATCATCTCGACCATGAATCTTAGAGGGCCGCCAACTATAGATGGAAAAAGTCTCCTCTGAAGAAGAATCATGATCAGAGCAGGGGCTCCCTACTCTCTGCTTTCTCTTTTTGAGAGTAATGAGTCTGTTGACCCAGGTTACCTTCTCGATGCCGATTCTTGAAGCTCTGGCTGGGGGTTTTTTGGTTGGATTGCTGCTGGGGGCTGCTGCATGGCCTGCACCATTTTCATGAGGCCTCAAACCTACTGCATCAGCAGGTTGAACTGCTTTGGATCTACCACAGCCACAGGTGGGAGAGGTTGAGGTGCCGGTGATGGTTTGGGGTAGATGAGTTTGGTCAGATCTGGTAGTGGAGGTGGTGGATCATCGAGTGGTTGTCTTCTTCGGAGGCATTTTTGGAGCAAAAAAAGACTAAATGGAAGCAAATTCAAGAGACTAGGAGAGAAAAAAGATAGATAGGATCGGCTGGACACTCCTTTTAGAATAATGGCTCAGAATATTTCTTCCTCTAGCGCTAATTCTATTGGTGCAGAAATTTATAAGGATGCTGGAGGTAGCTGGAGTTGGAAAGGTAAGGTTGCCGATGGGACTTGCAAAATAAAGTCCAAATCGGAGGAGGATGGCTCCGCTAGGATTCTCTGATGCTCAAGTCAGTTCTCCAATCAACTAGAATAGAGTGCTTAGAAAATAGAGAAGCAGATTGATAGGAAGGAGAGGAGAGCTTAGAGAGAAAATGTATCTGGAGGATCCTTTTGATAGACAAATCGCATAACAAACTAATAATGATATCCATAACCATCAGATAGTGGGCCGCTTAGGCCATGTAAAGTTTGTTATAGAAATTGAGTTGTCGTTTGTTGAGACTTGCGGACGTTAAAGACCTACTTATCAGAGTTCCAATATAGATCAAAGACTTCTACGTATACAGTGAACTTGCTGCCAATCGAGGTCAGTCGGGGCAATGTCTTGCAGTTTCAAAGAGTTCGAAAGTCTCTCGAGTTGTGTGCATGTAGATGTCTCCTAAATTAGGGTCTAAAGCATCGTGCTCCATCCTTCGCAGAGCAGTTGTCATGAATTAGTGATTTGATGAGGTTCTTTTGGAGAGCTTTGATTGACAGGCATAGCATAGGCTGAGTAGGTCTATGACTAGCTGGGAGAAGCTCATCTTGAAAGATATTTGAATGGGAGGACTTCGACTAAAGGAAGCATGACTAAAAGGAGTGCATCTGGAAGGAGTCCACCTAGAAGCAGAGCGAGTGGAGGGTTCGGTTGGAAGGAGCACGACTAGAAAAGTTCATCTGAAAGGAGCAGGACTGGAGGAGTGCATCTGAAAGGAGCATGATCGGAGGAGTTCATCTAGAAGGAGCATGACTAGAAGAGTTCGCCTGGAAGGAGCGCGATTGGAGAAGTTCATCTGGAAGAAGCACTTTGTCCATAATTTGGGACTTCAACTTTCTTCAAAGCTCATCACTAATCTAGATTGGGAGGGTTAAGTTTTGATCCTGTCATTCATTTTTAATCAAGAAGCAAGGTTAATCAAATAACAGTTTTCCTTCACCGTTCAAGGTTGTCTAACCAGGTTTTGATGTGCCTTCTATAAACACCATGGTACAGACTTGTTGTTGAGAGGATTGGTGGTTACTTCTACACGGAGGGACGGTGGCCAAGGACTTCGGTAGAGGTTATTTTATCCCTAACAATTAGAGATAAAATTTTTCCATCACAAAATCTATCACTAATAAGCATATTAGGATGGTGAATTTTGCCGTCGCTAATAATGGCAATTAGCGATAAGAATATTTCAAATTAAATTTTATGATGATATTAGTGATGGTAATGTTATTAGCGATGGTAGACGGACTATTAGCGATGGCATTTAGCCATCATTAATAGTTAAAATTTTTATAGTATACGCCCATCCTCCACTATGCGAATGGCTATGGAGCACTCAAGGATGTGAGCTGAGAAGTCGGCTGTCTCTGAATATTAGCATTACTTTCACACCAGTCACATATTTTCACATAATCAGTGGCATCCTATTGCATAGTCAATCAATAATATCCTTGCTGAAGCAGTTTGTAAGATAGAGATCTAGCTCCAAGATGGTTTCCGCATATTCCTTCATGAACCTCCCTCAATGCATAATTAGCTTCAGAAGGTTGAAGGCACTTGAGGAGTGGCAAAGTGTATGATCTCTTGTACAGCTTATTCTCATATAAAACAGAACGAGAAGTTTGATTTCTCAATTTTTGAGCTTCTTTAGGATCTCTAAAGAGAATACCATCTTTGAGGTATAAGATTAGCAGGTCAATACGGCTGGGCTCATGGTCAACCTGCATTACTATCTGGGACTCCTCCGAACTTGGATGCTGTAAGACTTCAAAGTAGACCTCCTTCGGCAATTCACTCGGCTAGTTTGGAAAAAAGATCAGTCCTAGTATTTTTTTCTCTTGGGATCTACTGAATGTCAAAGCTGCTAAAGATCGAAATTAGGCTTCTTACTTTTTTCAAGTACTTTTTCATACTTTCTTCCTGGGCTTCATCATTTTCATTAACTTGTCTGACCACCAATTGGGAATCACTATAAACTTTCATGTGGTCTGCTTCTAATTCTTTAGCTATTCTCAATCCTATGATCAGAGCTTTATATTTTACTCTATTATTTGTTGTGGAAAACTCAAAGTGTAGTGCATATTCAGCAATAACTCCTTTTGGGTTGATTAAAATCAAGCCTATGTCCACCCTAGAGGCATTGGATGAACCATCAACATATAGAGCCTAGAAGTCCTCAAGGAGACCTGCTCTTTCTTCAAGGGAGTTTGACTACAAACTGGGAGTACAAACTTCTTGCCACTCAGATCCGGCTGGATCCAGGATGGTGCATTCTACTATGAAGTCGATCAGTATCTGATCTTTAATGGATGGCCGAGGTTAGAAATTGATGTCCAACTTGATCAACTTAATTGCCCATTTTGCTATGCTCCTAGAAGTTTCAAGTCGATGAAGGATAGCCTTGATAGGTTGATCCATGAAAAGTATGACTGTATGTCCCTGGAAGTAAGGTCGGAGCTTTCTGATTGAAAAAAATAAAGAATAAGTTAGGTTTTCCAATTTTATATACCTTGTTTCTGCATCCCTTAGAACTTGGCTTATGTAGTAGATTGGCTTCTAAATTTTTGCCACTTCTCTGATCAGGACAGCTTCAATAGTTGCAGTAGATACCACCAAGTACAAAAATAATTCTTTACTAGGTTCGGACTTGGCAAGGAGTGGAGGTGAGGTAAGGTAGTTCTTCAAATTTTTAACGACTTCCTGACATTCAGGAGTCCAATAGAAGTTCTTAGACTGCTTGAGCTCTTAGAAGAAGGGCATGCAATGCTCAACCGATCTTGAGATGAAGTGATTTAGGACTGCAATTTTTTCTATCAAATATTGAACTTTTTTTATTATTTTTGGTACAATCATTTCTTGGATGGCTCTAGTTTTATCAGAATTTGCTTCAATGCCTTACTTTGACACCATAAATTCCAAGAACTTTTCCAAAATTACTTCGAAAGCATATTTGGTTGGATTCAAATTTATCTTATACTTTCAAAGAGTGTTGAAGTTTTCTTTCAAGTCGGCAATATGATTTATTGAAGATCGGCTCTTAACAAGCATGTTGTCCATATAGCCCTCTATATTATGGCCGATCTGCTCCTTGAAGATCTTATTTACTAGGCACTAATAAGTTGCACCTACATTTTTGAGTCCAAAGGACATAACCCTATAACAATAAAGATCACAGTCAGTAATAAAAGCAGTTGTCTTCTCATCTTCTGATGCCATTCAAATTTGATTATAGTTGGAGGAGGCAACCATAAAAGTGAGGAGCTCATGACCCAAGGTTGCATCCACTAGTTGATCAATTCTAGGTAGGGGTAGCTATCCTTTGGATAGGTCTTGTTCAAATCTATAAAGTCTGTGCACATCCTCTACTTATCGTTTGCTTTCTTGATGAGAATAATATTTGCGATCCAATCCAGATAGGACAACTTCTGGATGAATTTGTCTTTAAGAAGCTTGTCAACCACGATCGTAATAGCCTTCTGCCATTCTAGTGCAACGCTGCACTTCTTCTATTTCACAGGTTGGCATTTGAGATCTACAGTCAGATGATGTTTCATTACTTCAGCATCAATCCCAGGCATATCTAAAGGTACCCAGGTGAAGATGTTGGCATTTCTTCACAAGAAGGAGATGAGTTGCTTCTTTACTTCTTCTCCCAAGTTGGAGCCAATCTGAACAGTATAGTCCTTATGCCCATCGTTTAAGAAAACTACAACAAGGTCTTCAATTAGCTCCCCTCGTTCCTTAGTCAAATCATCATGGGCATCAAGTCCATCCATTGGATAGGGTTCTGCTTGCTTTCCTTCTTGTAAAGCAAGGTGTAATAATGCCGTACCAAAGTCTGATCTCCTCTAACTTCTTTGACCCCATGTTTGTTTGAAATTTCATCTTCAAGTAATAAATTGAGACCATAGCCCAAAGTGCATTCAAATTGGATCGGCCAAGAATCATATTATAAGTAGAGGGTGCCTTTACCACTAGGAAATCAACTTGAGCTTTGGACTGTCTTGGATATCGACCTGCTATAATTAGCAAAGTAATTATTCCTTCGGTCGATATAGCATCACCTGTGAATCCTACCAATGGAGAGCTTATTGGTCCCATACAACTATCAGATATAGATATTTTAGAGAAGGCATCGTAAAATAAAATATTAGTAGAACTTTCATCATCAATCAAAATGCAGCGTATATCATAATTAGTAATATTTAAAGTTACTACAATCACATCATTGTGTGGAAATTGGATCCCTTGTGCATCTTCTTCAGTGAAAGCGACAAGTTCTTCAGTCCTCTACCTCTTTACTGGCTCTATTGATCCACTAGTCTCCCCCTGCCAATGTGGCCCAATGATGGTGTTGATGATTTCAAGTGGGGGTCGATCTCCATGTGGCTCATCCCTCCGAGGTGGTTTAGGTTGCGGTAGGGCTCTTGACCGATCTTCCCTTTTTTTCGGCCGACATTGTAGAAATTGATCTAGTTAGCCCCTTTTGATTAGCTCCTCGATCTCATCTTGAAGCTAATGTAATCTTCAGTGTCGTGACTATGGTCATGATGGTAGAGAAAGTACATGTTGGGATGGCACTTGGCATGATGGCTCCACATTCTCTCTCACCTTGGCAACTGCTCCTTGATCTCCATTAGCACTTGGGCCTTTGGAGCATTCAGAGGGGAGTAGTTATGGAATCTTTTGGAAGGGAAGATTCGCCACATCCTTCAGTCCGGCCTTCTTCGTCGACGAGTTTAAGGTAGAGTTCGAGCTCGTCTGTGCTTAGGAGGAGTTCAAAAGCACAACCAAGCTTCACTCAACTTCTTAATAATCATAGGTTTATTGGATTCACTCATCTGTCGCTCTCCTGTGGCTTTATCATCCTTCAATTTGAAGGCCTCCTCCACTCGAGTGTAACCTTAGCCCGAGCTAACTGAAAGAAAATCGAGTAGGACTTTTAGCATGCAATTCAAAACTTTTTTAAAATTTAATAGCAACAGAAGCTAGAATTAATCAAATATTAATCTACTGCATGCATTGATCTAATCAATTAATTCTACTCAAGATCTAGACATGCTGATATGTAATTTAAAAATTTAAATATGATCGATCAGCAAATCGTATTTGCTGACTGATTCAAGTTCAGAACTCGATACCCATGCACGGATAGCTGATCTCTATGATCTAAATCCATCGACATAATCCTCTGGTATTGTGCAGTAGCCACACACTCGTTCAACCTCTACGGTTGATCCATATGGAGCTCCTAGTCTTGATCAGCTCCACTAGAGTGCTAGCTCCTTACTGGGGCCTTTGATGGTAGATCACGATCGATCCAATCGATTGCCTTTTTTTTTACTTTTTAGACACTCTAAAAAATCAAAAAATACTTTACGGAGGATGATGAGATGGTGTTTCAAATTTGGTGGTGATCTGATGCTCACAGCACTCGATCTTTCCACTCAAACATAGAGTCCCAACTCTAGGGTTTTGCACTTACCAAAAACCCTGATGCCCGGAAACACTCTCACATCCTCTCTCTTTGGAATTTTTCCATGAAACAAATTTCCATGAGAGAAGGACACTCCTCTCTATCATACACTCACTCCCAAAAATATATGAATGGGTGTCCAAATAGAAACAAAAAAAAGAAAAGCATAAGAGAAGAAATCTGGTGAAGGAAACCCCTATTTGACTTTTCCACCCTAGATAGCTGCGCCTCACTCCAATTTTCTCTCATTAAGAAAACTTCCCATGCCCCTCTCTAATACTTCACATAAACCCATGCACGCCCATCTAAAAACACTTTTTAAATTGGTGACAACAAGGGAATTTCTGTGTGGGTTGAGATAAGAAGAGGGACCCTAGGATGTTTGAGCCATTCACTTGATTTCAAAAATCAAGTGAGCTCTTATCCTTATGCAACACCCCCTCCCAGGTGTTTAACATGTAGAAGAACTCTCCTTCTACATCTGCATATTCTAGTTTCTCCAAAAAAAGTATGACAAAACAAAAGGGAGGTGTAGAGATAAGGATGAGAGGGAGGATTGGTTTCAAACAAATCAAGTTGAATTCAAAATTCAACTTGCTTTGAATTGGTCCAACCCTTAGACCAAGTCAAAGGCAGATGAGAAAGGGTGTAGATATCCTCTCTTCTACATGAGAAAAACTTATGTAGAAAATAGATGGGGCATGGGTCGGGGTGGAAAAGTCAAATATGGTGGGCGCTAGGAAGAATTTAAATTCAAATCTCATTTGACCCGGTCCAAATTGGTTTCAACCAAAATAATTAATTTAAACCAATTAGATCAGGTTAAACCCAACTAAATTAGGCTTAACCCAAGCTAATTAATTTCTAATCAAATTAGAAATTAATTAGGTTCAGCCTCTAATCAAATTAGGGTCAAATCTCCCATAGTGATTAGGTCATCTCATGACCTGATCTGGTCAAATCCAATCGAATCTAATTCGATCGAACTTGATCGAATCTTCATCACTCAATCAATTTAAGCTAATCAATAATTAAATTACTAATTAATCATCTAAAAAATATAGAGTCCTAATCAGGTGGGTGTTTGGGCAACAGAGTTCCATCAACATGAAACTCATGAAGAGTCCCAATCTAGTGGAACTCTTGATCCTAGTGTTCCAAACGAATAGAACTCACGATCATAGAGTCTCAGACTAGTAAAATTATTGATCAGAGAGTTCCAAATAAGTAGAACTCTGAGTCCTAGTCTAGTGGATCCCATAAAGGTAGAGTTCCAGTCCAGTGGGACTCTTGACCATAGAGTTTCAGACTATTGAGACTCTTGATCAGCCACTAGATCAGGTAGGAACTCCTATTGTGTGTGATCCCATAGGTTTGAATCATAAGCTGGTAGCTCAACAACTGATTTTCTGTACCAATCAATGTGACCATCTAGCAATGGTACCTGACGTTCGGATAGGTCGAAATGTTGCAATGCAATAATGATGAACCTATGGCATATGATTACCGTATAATTCATTCTCTTGACCTCGATGCTCAAAGGATGATCTAAGATTTATTGCCAACTCTAAAATTCATCCATAATGTATTTCAAAATTTAGTGTCCACCATGTGGACCATCCTAGTCGAGGGTTTGCTAAATTGAAATACAGTGATACACTGGCTCCAACACTTGGAGTGGTCAATCACATCTTGACTCACGCACCAACTTGACAAGTACTTGACTGCACCCAGTAGCCTTGCATCACTGAATTAGAAATTTAGATAGTCTAATATCTAAGTACAGTAAGTTGCTTGCAAGTCACTATAGTGATATAAGGTCTAAGGGACACTTATACCCATATCCTTCATGAGCAACTCTTGACAGTAGAGAGCTCCGCAGTTGGATCATGTTCAGTGAAATGTACCCCTACAATGCACCTGCATGCCATAACAGTATCTCCATACATTTTGATTAAGAGGACAATCAATACTTATGGCACACAATGACCCACACTCAATATGTTGTCATCTTGGGTAATAATGAATCATTTGATCGTGAACACGTTTAAGGACTAAACGATAAATCCTCCTTTGTCGATTCTAAATAGTCCTAAGAACTTCATCACATGAGAGTTTATTATAGAAAGATGCATAAAGTGATGAAAAATCAAAATAATAATTTTATTTACTAATAATTTAAGTATAATTATATTTAGCTCAACCATCTATAATCTAGATGATTGGCTTTAGGATACATTTTCCAACAACTCTCACTTAGACTAAAGCCATTCAGAACAGTATCATATACCCATCTTTCATTTATGATTGTTGAACTCTTTGATTTCGAGAGCTTTAGTAAATGGGTCGGCCACTTTCTCCTTTTCATTGATCTTCTGAAGCTTGACGTCACCTCATTTCACGATCTCTCGTACAAGGTGGTAGCGACATAGAACATGCTTGGTGTGTTGATGTGCCTTCAGTTCCTTTGCTTGAGCTATGCTCCAGTGCTGTTACAGTAAAGTAGGACTGGACCATCCAAGGAGGGTGCCACTCCTAGCTCGTTGATGAACTTTCACAACCACAGCTTCCTTCGCAATATTGGATGCTGCGACATACTCCGCCTCGCATATAGAATCAACCATAGTATACTGCTTAGAATCTTTCCAATAGATCGCTCCACCATTTAGGATAAATACATTATCTAACACACTCTTACTGTCATCATGATCTGACTGAAAATTGAAATCAGTATATCCCATAAGTTTCAAGTCAGCATTTCTATAAATGAGCCATTGGTCCTTAGTATTTCTTAAATACTTTAGGATTGTCTTTACAACTTTCCAATGATTCTCACCTAGATCAGATTGATATCTACTCACTATTCCTAGTGAGTATGCCACATCTGGTCTCATATAAATCATGGTGTACATAATAGAATCCACTGCTGAAGCATATGATATTCTACTTATACGCTCTCTTTCTTAAGAGTTGTTTGACAATCTCTCTTCGAGAGAGTAATTTCATGGCCTATCGAAAGATAGCCTTTTTTGAAATTCTCCATGCTGAATCTCTTCAGTACAGTATCAATGTATGTGGATTGGGATAATCTAAGCAATCTTTTAGATCTATCCCTATAGATCTTCATCCCTAGGATGTAGGATACTTCTCCCAAGTCTTTCATGGAGAATTGTGATGATAAACAAACCTTTATTCTCTGTAGAGCAGGGATGTCATTTTCGATCAAGAGAATGTCATCGACATACAATATAAGAAATATATTTACAGAATTATTAGTCTATTTATACACATAGGATTTCTCTCCATTCTTAACAAAGCTATATGTTCGATTACCTTATCAAAATGCATGTTCCAACTCCGAGATGCCTACTTTAATCCATAGATGGATCTCTGAAGCCTACACACCTTGGACTTCTCTATGGATGTGAACCCTTCAAGCTGTATCATATACATCTCTTCGTCCAGCTCTCCTTAAGAAAAGCCATCTTCACATCTATTTGTCAGATCTCATAGTCTAGGTATGCTGCTATTGCAAGCATAATTCAAATGAACTTGAGCATTACTACCAAGGAAAATAACTCGTTAAAGTCAATACCATAACACTGACGATATCTCTTAGTGACCAAACGGGCTTTATAGGTCTCCACTTTTCCATCTACATCCCTTTTTTTTTTTAAATATCCACTTATATCCAATGAATTTTATCCCTTCAGGTGGATCAACCAATGTCCATACGCTATTGATCTTCATGGACTCCATTTCGGACTTCATGGCTTCTAGCCACTTATCGGAGTTAAACCTCTACATGGCATCCATGTAGGTGATCGGATTCTCATCGTTCTCATCGAGTTCGACAGGATTACCATCCCAAACCAAGAAACCATAGTATCTATCTAGTTGATGCAGTACTCTATCGGATCTCATTGGTGCCTCTTTAACGGGTCTGGGTTTGATCTTATCAAATCCAATTCTACAGGCTCACTAGAATGTGTCGGTTCTTTCACCTGTCGAACTTCATTAAGCTCAACATTAGAGGCAGCTATTCCTTCAATAAGAAACTCCTTTTTCAAAAAGACTATCCTATTACTAATGAGCACTTTTTGTTCTTCAACAAGATAGAAGTAATAATCCTTAGTTTCCTTGGGATATCCTATGAACAAGTATTTATCGGACCTAGGTCAAGCTTTCTTGGCTGCAAATGCTTAACATAAGCCGGACATCCCCAAACCCTAAGGTGAGAGAGTGTCGGCCTATGCTCAGTCCATATATGAAGTTTTTATGATAGACTTGCTCGGAACATTGTTCAAAATAAAGCAAGCAGTCTCAAGTGCATACTCCCAAAATGAAATTGACAGACTTGCAAACCCCATCATGGATCAAACCATATTTAACAGGATCCGATTCCTTCTTTCAGACACACCATTATGTTGTGGTGTTCCAGGAGGGATCCATTATGAGAGAATTCCATTCTCTCCTAGATATATCAAAAACTCATTAAAAAGATATTCACCTCCTTGATCAGATCGAAGAGTTTTAATACTCTTCTCAAGTTATTTTTCTACCTCATTTCGATATCGTTTGAATATTTCAAACAAATCAAATTTACTCTTCATAAGATAGACATACCCATATCTTGATAGATTATCAGTAAATATAATGAAGTAGTAATATCCACCTCTAGCACATGTGTTCATAGGTCCACATACATCAGTATGTACTAGATCTAGAAGCTTAAAGGCCCGTTCATCCTTTCTAGTAAAGGGTGATTTTGTCACCTTACCAAGAAGGCAGGACTCACAGGTATTCAATGATTCACAATCATGGATGTCAAGAATATGCTCCTTGACTAACCTATTGATCCTGTTCTTATTTATATGATCGAGTCTACAGTGCCAAAGATAAGCATCAGTGACATTATCTAGTTTTGGTCATTTATTTGACTTATACATTACACTAATAGGCTGTAATAAAATGTAAATGTTATTTCCTAATTATCCTTATATTATTGTAATACCATTCATAATGATATCATAATTTTTTTTTTTATTGATAAACAATAACCATCATGGGCCAAAAGTCCAACAGATATTATATTCATCATAAAAGATGGACAATAATGACAGTCACTTAAAATAATATTTTTATTTTAAAAAAATAGCTCAAGAGTCTCCAATGCTAGGACTGAAACTTTTTTTCCATTTTCAATATTAAGAAATCTTTTGTTGTTCTCAAATTTTCTACCAATTTGAAGTCCATGCAATGAATTGCATATGTGAACTGGACTTTCGGTATCTATTGGTGCAGAAATCCATCCTCGCCGGAGGTTGCCGAAATCGAGGCCACTGAGGTCGCCGCCGGGGACCTGCAAAACGAAGTCCCGTCCGGAGCCGGTGGGGGGGTGGCTCCGGCAGGACCCTCCGACGGTCAAGTCAGTTTTCGGCCAACAGTAATGGAGTGCTCAGAATGAGTTCCAGAGCTTAGAGATGAGGAGGAGAGCTTAGAGAGTCGAGAGTTCAGAGAGCTTAGCCTTAGTGTGTCGGGAGGGTCCTTTATATAGTGGAGCTTGATGGTGACAACTGCAGCCGCATGCTGGCGGGCTGCTCGAGGTTCGGCGGAGTCAGTCTCACGGGATGGTGCCGTGTGCGGTGGATTGAGGGTGACAGCCATCGCCGCCTGACAGTGGGTCGGTGGATTGAGGGTGACAGCCATCGCCGCCTGATGGTGATGGTTGCAGAGCTTGCCAAATGAAGGGTTGAAGGCCTTCGTCGCGTGCCCATTTTGGAGGAGTTCGGGCTCCTGAAGAGGAAGATAGGAGGGAGTTCGGCACCCATAGGCATCTGACTGGAGATATGCAGCTAAGGCTCGTCCGCTGAAGAGTTCGACTGCTGAGAATCCGAAGCTCGGCCGTTTGGGGTTCGGCCGGCTGTTGGACTTCGGCTAAGGCTGGGACACTTGAGAGTTCGGTAGGTGCTCGATCGACCGAAGTTCGATGAGGGCGACCGCTGAGGAGTTCGGCCGAGTAACGACTGCTGAGGAGTTCGGGCTCCTGAGTGACGACCGCTTGGGGATTCCGCTAAAGCCCGTCCGCTGAGGAGTTCGGCCGCTGAGAGGACTTCATTGAAGCTCGGCCGCTTGGAGTCGGTCCGAAGGAGTTCGGTCGCTGAGAGGACTTCATTGAAGCTCGGCCGCTTGGAGTCGATCCGAAGGAGTTCGACCATGGGGAGTCTGAAGGAGTTCGGCCGTGGGGAGTCCGAAGGAGTTCGGCCGTGGGGAGTCCGAAGGAGTTCGGCCGCCCAGGAAGTTCGGTCTCGACGCTGGGAGTCCGGGAGAAGCTCGGGAGCTGACCAGTTCGGCCTGCTGGAAGGAGCTCGGCCGCTGGGAGTTCGACTGAAGCCCGTCTGCCGAAGCTCTTCCGTGGCTACTGGTTACATTGGGCTGAGCGTCGGGCCGGGCTTTGGCAGGAGCGGGATTTATCCCCAACAGTATCTAATACCTAGGTAGGTGTATCACTAATAGTAAAATTGCAAGGTGTTCTCATATGACATCCTTGCCCAGCAACATCTTGCTGGTTTTCTCTATTCAGCCTATTCGAGTCAAGAGGATCATTCCTCTCTAGGTCTGTCTAATTAAAGTCAATACTAGACTTCTTGTATTAAGGTTCTAAATGCTTGCCACTGTCCAACAATGAACAGAGCAGACTTACACTAGCCATTCTATTATCTGAAAGAAAATATAAAGTCTTAGTACCTAAATTAATTAATCCTAAAGACTTGAACTTTAGTCTAAAAATTCTTTCACTATTTTTAATGAATTGGTAGCCTCTACCTCCAATTCGAGGAATTACACTAACTCCTTAGTTGGTACTGAAATCCATATAGACTACAGACAGGTTCGAGAAAAATTTTGGCTAACCCATTGTATCTACAGGTAGGTTCATAACCGATTATTTCTTTAAATAATTTTTAATATTTAGATTTTTCCCAAAAGCCAATTCAGTAGGCTATGGCCTCTATTGAAAAGGTCTGGTTAGGTCCAATCATTAACATGATTGACTTTGATGCATCAAACCAATGATAATCAGGCCTGAGGAAGCTTTGACTAACTTGAGCACCATTAAGAGAGTGCGACCTAATCATCATATGATGGATAGTAATTTAAATATCCAAATGAATACCAAGTGTAAGGCACCTCCAATGTCCACCCAAAAAATTGGACTCGTTACTATTCATCTTAATGGGAGGCTATGACTCGGTTATCTCCATAACTTAGTCATTTTAAGAACCTAATAATTTAGAAAATTTAGGTTACTTGTGATTTAAGGGAAGAAAGGATATGGACCAAATTTCTCCTACCGACTTCACCAAGTCAAGTCCTCCCACTGACTTCACCAAGTCAATAGGTTAGGACTAGGATCAATTAAGGTCCATGGGCACCTTATTCAGTCTTACTGATTGAAATTAGTCAAACTAATTCCTAATGACATGGGTCAGTCCAAATCACTAAGTGATCTAATCAAATCCCAATCGACCATGTCGGCCAGGTAAGTGAGATTAGTGGAAGGGATACGCCATTAACTCGTCAAAGATCGAATCAGTGTGAGTAGCTTCCAATTAAAAATCACTAGTCTAGACTGCCAAACTTATCTTAGACACCAGTCGATTAATTAGGTTTAATTTGATCAACCTAGCAATTTCAGACATAACCACGTAGCCATGAATCAAGTCCATCTTGGTCTAGTTAAAGACGTGGACTTATCCAACTACAACTATTGGAGTTGATTCTAGAGTGTCCTTGACTTAATCTAATTCAACACTTGATTAGATTTGATCAATTACTCTAGATTAATCCATTCTTTAACTAACCTTAGGTCTAACCTAATTAATGGACCTAATTCATCTAACCCTTTAACCCATAGTCTTATGATTATGTCTTAGAATCTTTAATTCATAATTCTAGATTCAATAAACAATACTTAATTCTTTTAATTAAATTTTGGGCTCACGGGTTGGGATTCAACATTTCAAAAATAATTTTTAAATTTTGAAAGATTTTTATTTTTATTTTTTAAATGGGTCGACTCATTTTAGAAATGGATCGGTTGATTTCTCAAACAACAATCTATTGCTAGTTTTAAACAAAAAATAAAACATACTGAAAATTAAACCATAAATTATCTTTTAGATCTAATCTAAACACATTCATATTTAACTTTCTAATTGAAATAATTTTAATCATAAAAATTCTTTAACTATTCATTTTAATGAATGAATTCATGGTGGCACCTCTACCACCATAAGGGATCCCCACTGAATGGAAGGAGATGGCCTTTATACCATACTTGTCTCTTATGACCGAATAGCTTGATGGCTTATTCATCCTTGATTAATAAGCTATCTAGATTAATATATCATATATGTAAGCATTTAAATATTTTAATGAACATATTAGAACATGTCAAGCAACTCTTGCTCTGATATCATTAAAAGAAAATCGAGCAAGGTTTTTAGCATGCAATTCAAAACTTTTTTAAAATTTAATAGTAATGAAATCTAGAATTAATCAAATATTAATCTACTATATGCATTGATCTAATCAATTAACCCTACTCAGGATTTAGACATGCTGATATGTAATTTAAAAATTTAAATACGATCGATTAGCAAATCGCATTTGCTGACCAATTCGAGTTCAGAACTCGATATCTATGCATGAATAGCTGATCTCCATGATCTAAATCTACCAAAATAAGTCTTTAGTATCATGCTATAGCCGCACACTCATCCGGCCTCTACGGTTGGTCCACACGGAGCTCCTGATCCAGATCAACTCTACTAGAGTGCTAGCTCCTCACCGGGGCCTTCGATGGTAGATCATGATCAATCCAATCAATCACCTTCATTCTGATCTTTTAGATACTCCAAAAAATTAAAACATACTTTTTAGAGGATGATGAGATGGTGTTTCAAATTTGGTAGCAATCCGATGCTCACAGCACTCAATCTTTTCATCCGAACCTAGAGTCCTAACTCTAGGGTTTTGCACTAACCAAAAACCCTGACGCCCGAAAACTCTCTCATGCCCTCTCTCTTTGGAATTTTCTCATGAAACAAATTTTCATGAGAGAAGGAAACTTTTCTCTACCATACACTCACTCCCAAAAATATATAAATGGGTGTCCAAAGAGAAATGAAAAGAAGAAAAGCATAAGAGAAGAAATTTGGCGAAGGAAACCCCTGTTTAACTTTTCCACCCTAGATAGATGCGCCCCATTCTGATTTTCCCTCACTAAGAAAACTTCCTATGCCCCTCTGTGATCCTTGACATAAACCCATGCATGCCCATCTGAAAACACTTTTAAAATTGGCGACAACCAAGGGAAATTCTGTGTGGGTTGAGACAAGAAGGGGAAGGTTAGGATGTTTGAACCGTTCACTTGATTTCAAAAATGAGGTGAGCTCTTATCCTTATCCAACATCCCCTCCCAGGTGTTTAGCATGTAGAAGGACTCTCCTTCAGCATATGCACATTTTGGTTTCTCCAAAAAAAATTTGACAAAACAAAAGGGAGGCGTAGAGATAAGGATGAGAGGGAGGAATGGTTTCAAACAAATCAAGTTGAATTCAAAATTCAACTTGCTTTGAATTGGTCCAACCTTTAGACCAAGTCAAAGGTAGATGAGAAGTGGCACAGATATCCTCTCTTCTGCATCAGAAAAACTTATGTAGAAAATAGATGGGGCATGGGTCAAGGTGGAAAAGTCAAATATGGTGGGCGCTAGGGAAAATTTAAATTCAAATCTCATTTGACTTGGTCCAAATTTGTTTCAACCAAATCAATTAATTTAAACCAATTAGACCAAGTTAAACCCAACTAAATTAGGCATAACTCAAACCAATTAATTTCTAATCAAATTAGAAATTATCTAGGTTCAGTCTCTAATCAAATTAGGATCAAATCTTTTATAGCAATTAGGTTATCTCATGACCTGATCGGGTCAAACCCAATTGAATCCAATTTGATCAGACTTGATCGAATCTTCATCATTCAATTAAATGGAGCTAATTAGAAATAAAATTATTAATTAATCTTCTAAAAAATATAGAGTCTTAATCGGATGGGTGTTTGGACAACAGAGTTTCATCAACATGAAACTCATGAAGAGTCCCAATCCAGTAGGACTCTTGACCCTAGTGTTTGAAATAAATAGAACTTATGATCATATAGTCCCAGACCAGTGGGACTCTTGATCAAAGAGTTTCAAATAAGTAGGACTTCAAATTTTAGTCCAATGGGACCTACAAAGATAGAGTTTCAGTCTAGTGGGACTCCTGGTCATAGAGTCCCAGTCCAGTGGGACTCTTGACCATAGAGTCTCAAACTATTGGGACTCTTGATCAGCCATCAGATCAGGTAAGAATTTCTATTGTGTGTGACCCCATAGGTTCGAATCCTAAGTCGGTAGCATAAAAACTAATTTTCTATACCAATCGATGTGATCATCTAGTAATGGTAACCAACGTCCGGATAGGTCAAAAAATTATAATGCAATAATGACGAATCTGTGGCATATGGTCACTGTATAATTTATCCTCTTGACCTTGATGCTCAAAGGATGATCTAAGATTTACTGCCAATCCTAAAATTCATCCACAGTATATTTCAAAATTCAGTATCCATCACACAGACCACCTCGACCGAGGGTTTTCTAAATTAAAATATAGTGATGCACTTGCTCCAACACTTGGAGTGGTTAATGCCATCATGACTCATGCACCACTTCACAAGTACTTGACTGCATCCAGTAGCCTTCCATCATTGAATTAAAAATTCAAGTAGTCCGGTACCTAAGTACAGTGAGTTGTTGTAGGTCACCATGCTGATTTTAGGTCTAAGAAATACTTATACCCATATCCTTCGCGAGCAACTCTTGATAGTAAAGAGCTCTGCAGTTGGGTCACATTCAGTGAAATGTATCCTTACACTTCACCTGCATGCCATAACAGTATCTCCATACTTCTTGGTTAAGAGGATAACCAATACTTATGGCACACAACGATCTACACTCGATACGTTGTAATCCTGGATAACAATAAATCATTTGATCATGAATACGTTTAAGGACTAAATGATAAATCCTTCTTTGTCGAGTCTAAATAGTCCTAAGGACTTCATCACATGAGAGTTCATTATGGAAGATGCACAAAGTGATGAAATGCCAAAATAATAATTTTATTTATTAATAATTCAAGTATAATTATATTTAGCTCAATCATCTACAACCTAGATGATTGGCTTTAGGATACATTTTCCAACACCAACATGTCGATGAAATTGTGGGGGTACTTTTTTAGGGAGAAGAGAAGAATGTTCTTCTGGAGGGTCCCCTTTCATGCAGCCATAACAATAGATTGGTCCAAAAATGGATTAGATAAGCCTGAATGGACACTCCTTTCTTTTGCTTGATGTGGACGAGGGAATCCAAACTATTAACCTCAAGGATTGATTTTGATAAGTAATAAAATATTTGAGTATATATTTGGACTAATGAATTTGTTGAGATCATGTTTCAGGATCCATTTTAGAGTATCAAATAAAACATCCCTAAAAATGCATTTGGAAGTTGATAAAAAAAAGTTGGAGGCTTTTGAGGCATGAATCACACTTAAAATAAGGCCTACAAGAGATATCTCAAAACCAAAATTGAAGAGAAAATTAATTGATCAAAGTATAAATTTTTAGCATAAAAAGGCCTTGAGTCGACCCCTTATTCTACCCCTGATTCAACTCGAGCTGAAACGGCATAAAAAAGAAGACTGGCATGCAAGAGTTTTAGCTGACACGATCTCAAGCAGAGGACCAAGTCGACTCGAGTTTCTCGAGTCGAGGTCATAGAAAAATACAGAGAATGGGACTTTTGAGACATAGTTCGGCAAGACCTCGAGCAAAGGGACAAGTCGACTCGAGCCTCGACTCAAGCTTCAGCTTCTGCTCCTCGAGTTAAAGTTGTAGGAAAAGATAGAGAACATGATTTTTGAGATAAAGTGTAGAATGGTCTTTACTTGAGGGTCGAGTCGACTCGAGCTTCAACTTGAGCTCGAGTAGAGGGATGAGTCAACTCGAACTTCGACTCGAGCTCTAACAGCTAGCTTCTATAAAAATTTCAGAAGTATGCAGAATGGTTGCAAATGGATCTTTTCAGTCCTTTAATGGTCAAAAACATCTCTCCAATCTACCAAACATGGGAAATAAGCTACAAAACATCTAGAGAAAGTGAGATAACAAATTAATCATTAAGAGCAATCATAAGTGAAGAGGAAAAAAAATAGCATTGAAAAGAGAGTATTCCATTTCCATCTCCAAGAAATATCAATTCAACAGATTCCATTTAGCAAGAAGACAAGCTCAAAAGCCTCCATCAAAGAAGATTTCAGAAGCTTTATCGAATTTCTTGCTCATTAAAGGAGCTTTGTTTTTATTTTTGTTGTGCAATCCTTGTACTTCTTATAACTTAGCTTCAATAGGGTTTTGAAGCTAAGGGAAAGGCCTATTCAGGCTTGAGAATTAGATTGTAAGCTGAGGGTTGGCTTAGGATTTGGTTGTGGTTAGTGATCCGGTGTAAAATCAACTATGTTTTGGATAGTGAGCCTTGAGAAAACTATCTAGCTATAATCTTTGAGCGATTATAGTGAAATTCTCAAGTGGGTCTTGGAGTGTGAACATAGGTGCAACGGGCACCGAACCACTATAAATCTCTTCATGTTTGTGATTGCCTTAGTTTCTTCTTTCCATTGCATTTATATTTCTGCATACTTACATGCATTACATTTCAGCACACATCAACATATCACTGATTTTCAAAAATAGCGCATAACTTGTTTAAATTTTGAAAAATTGAATTCACTCCCCCCTCTTGGGTTGTCTTACTGGGCAATAAGTGGTATCAGAGCTTAGTACTCACTTCATTTGATTTAACAATTAAGAATCAAGATCAAATGACAATCCATATGAGTGTATCTCTTGTCGAAGGGCAATCGGCCAACCATCTATCTTTGTTTAATGGAACAAATTATACCTATTAGAAAGCACACATGCGTATTTACATTCAAGCACTTGATTATCAACTTTGGGGAGTGATAATCAAATGCCCACACAACTCCCATGATTAAAGTAGAAGGCAATGAAATTTTCAAACCCAAAGAGGATTGGGATGAGCATGATAAAAAAATGATAGAATTAAATGCTAAGGTCATGAATGTCTTATATTGTGCACTAGACCCTAATAAATTTAATAGAATTTCTACATGCATTTCAGCTAAGGAGATTTGGGATAGATTAGAAGTTACCCATGAGGGTACTAATCAAGTGAAGGAGTCTAAAATAAATATGCTTGTTCATAAATATAAATTATTTAAAATAGAATCAAATGAATCTATTTCTAAAATATTTATTAGATTTATCAATATTATCAATGATTTGAAAAGATTAGATAAATCTTATACTAATAGTGAGCTTGTTCGAAAAATTCTTAGATCACTTTCAAAGGCTTAGAAAGCAAAAGTCACCACCATCCAAGAAGCCAAAGACATCAACAAGCTACCATTGGAAGAGCTTCTTGGGTCTCTAATGACTCATAAATTAAACATGAGGCAAAATATGGAAGAAGAAACCAAGAAGAAAAAGACTATCGCTCCCAAGACAACTACCTCCAAGGATGATAAAAGTGAAGAATCTGATGAAGAGGAGGAAGAAGAAGACTTAGCTTTAATTGCAAGAAAGTTCAAGAGACTTATGAGAAAGAGGAAGCAAGGATTCAAGAAGAAGAACTTCAAGGGTGAACCAAGCAAACAAAAGGAGAAAGACAAGGAGCTACCCATTTGCTTCAAATGTAAGAAACCAGATCATTTTAGAATGGACTATCCTCTTCTTAAGAAACTATCCAAAAAGTTCAAGAAGAAGGCAATGATGGCCACTTAGAGTCATAGTGAGGACTCCAGCTCTGAGGAAGAATCATAAGAAGTGGCCAACCTTTGCTTAATGGCATATCATGAGGAGGTAAATACTGAAAATCCTTTAGATTTCATATTTGATAAATTACAAGATGCTTTTACTGAACTTATGATTGAATTTAGAAAAGTTATCTTGAAAAGTAAAGACTTAAAGAAGCAAAATTCTGAACTTTTCATGAAAAGGAAGCAATTTTTGAAAAACTGAATTTGCTAACTCAAGATTATCAAAAATTAAATGATGAATTAGCAAAAGTCAAACCATTTATAGAAAAATTTACTTATAGTTCCAAAAAATTAAATATACCATTAAATAAACAAAGAACTATTTTAATAAGATAGGATTAGAATTCAAACCACATAAGAAATAACAACTACTCAAAAATCTGTTTGTTAAAGCTTCAACAAGTACTTCCTCAAACCTTTCATGCTATTATTGTGGTAAAATTTGTCACAAATCTTATGCATATGATTTTAAAAAATTGAATGGAAAAATGATCAAAATGATCTGGGTTTCAAAAGGACCCTTGAGTAATAACCCCAAAGGACCCAAGATGACTTGGGTACCTAAAAGCTTAACTTGATCTCTTTGTGTAGGAGTGTCTTGCAGCCTGAGAGAAGAAAAGACTTTGGTATCTTGATAGTGGCTCTTCAAGACACATAACGGATGACAAAACCTAATTTATCACTTTTGAGCCTAAAAGAGTAATAGTTACATTTGGAGATAATGGATAGGAGCGCATCATTGGTGTCGGTAACATTCGTATCACTCCTTCTACATCTATCCAAAATATATTGTTAGTTGATGAGTTAAAACATAATTTGCTTAGCATTAGTCAATTCTGTGATAAGGAATTTAAAGTAACTTTTGAGTCTTTGTTATATATTATTTCTAATCCCAAAGATAATGGCATCAAGTTCATAGGACATAGACATAACAATGTTTACATGATGGATCTTGATAATCTATATATGAAGAATGGTCAATGTCTAATTGCAATGAATGCTAAAGTCAATGAGACTAGTTGATTATGGCATCGTAGATTAGGTCATGAAAGTATGGACTTACTCTCAAAATTAATTAAGAAAGACCTTGTAAGAGGATTACCAAAATTAAATTTTGAAAAGAATTAAATTTATGATCCATATTAATTTGGAAAACAAACTAGAAACTCTTTTAAAGCAAAAAAGCTTGATTTCAACTTCTAGACCTTTAGAATTACTGCACATGGATTTATTTGGACCCACAAGGACTACTAGTCTAGGAGGCAAGAAGTATGGTCTAGTAACTGTAAATAATTTTTCAAGATTTACTTGGATGATGTTTTTAGCATAAAAAGATGAAGTCTTCTATGCATTTTTCAAATTTTATCAAAAGGCTTTAAATAAAAAGAATAGATTAATTATATGCATACATAGTGATCATGTTACTGAATTTGAAGATCAGTACTTTGAAAACTTTTGTAATGAAAAAAAATTGTTCATAAATTTTCTGCACCTAGAACTCTATAACAAAATAGAGTAGTAGAAAGAAAAAATCACACATTAGAAGAAATGGCATGAACTATGTTGTGTGAAAGCAACTTACCTAAATAGTTTTGGGCTGAGGCAAGAAATACTACTTGTTATATACTAAATTATGTTTTAATAAGGCCTGTCTTAAAGAAAACTCCATATGAGCTTTGAAAAGATAGAAAACTAAATATCAACATTTTTCATGTTTTTGGTTGTAAGTGTTTTATACTTAATAATAAAAAAGATAACTTAGAAAAATTTGATGCCAAGTCAGATGAGGGTATCTTTTTAGGATATTCCTCATCAAGCAAGGCATATGGAGTTTTCAATAAGAGAACTCTCGTTATTAAAGAATCAATTCATGTTATCTTTGATGAATATAATGACAAGTCTTCTAGAAAAAATGATGCCTTGGATGAGAATGCAAGTGATCTTCATGGTAAGATGGACAATCTCATATTGAAAGATACTCCTATCCAAAATCATGAAGAAGAAAAAGAGAAGAATGAAAAGCCCACTCCTAGCCCAAGAGAAGAATTGCCAAAAAAGTGGAGGTATGCACATGGACACCCTAAAGATCTAATCATTGGTGATCTATCATAAGGGATAAGAACATGATCCTATCTTAGAAACATTAATAACTATTTATCTTTTTTATCATAAATTGAACCTAAAATAATAGAAGAAGTTGAAAATGATCCATATTGGATTAATACTATGCAAGAAGAATTAAATCAATTTGAAAGAAATAAGATTTGGACTTTAGTGGGTAGACTCAATGACTATTTAATAATTGAAACTAAATGGATATATAGAAATAAATTAGATGAACATGGCACCATTGTTATGAACAAAGCTAGATTAGTGGTAAAAGGATACAATCAAGAGGAAGACATTGATTTTGATGAAACTTTTGCCCCAGTAGCTAGATTAGAAGCAATCAAACTATTGCTTGTATTTGCATATTTCATGAATTTCAAATTATATTAAATGAATATAAAAAGTATATTTCTTAATGGTTATATAGCTGAGGAAGTGTATGTTGAACAACCATTTGGATTTGAAAATAATGCATTTCCAAATCATGTGTTCAAATTGCATAAGGCCTTATATGGACTAAAATAAGCTCCACATGCATGGTATGGAAGATTAAGCAAATTTTTACTAGAAAATGAATTCACTGGAGGGAATGTTGATAAAACTCTATTTCTAAAAAGAAAAGATGAAAACCTATTGATTGTGCAAATTTATGCAGATGATATCATCTTTTTGTGCCACTAATGAATTTCTTTCTTAAGAATTTGCCAAGCTTATGCAAGATGAGTTCAAGATGAGCATGATGGAAGAATTAAATTTCTTCCTCGAACTCCAAATCAAACAAAATGAAGAAGGAATCTCCATCAACCAAACAAAGTATATAAGAAAGATACTTAAAAAGTTTGGGATGGAGTCCTTAAGACCGATTGGCACACTAATGAGTGTGTCCTGTAAACTTGACAATGTTGACAAGGTTAAGAAAGTATATATGAAACTATACAGAAGTATGATAGGCTCACTCCTTTATCTTACTGTAAGTAGACTCGATATAGTATTTAGTATTTGTATGTGTGTTAGGTATCAATCAAATCTTAGAGGATCACATTTGCTTGTTGCTAAAAGAATCTTTAGATACTTATTAAGGACACTTAATATAGGATTATGGTATGATAGATCATCTTAATTTGAGTTAATTGGATATTTTGATGTTGATTTTGCTGGCTGTAAACTTGATAGAAAAAGCACTTGCAGCACATGTCAATTCATAAGAGTTAATTTAATTTCATGATTTGGTAAGAAATAAAACTCAGTAGCACTATCTACAGTAAAGGCTAAATATATTGCTATTGGAAGTTGTTGTGCCCAAATCCTATGGATCAAACAATAACTTAAAAACTTTGGATTCAAACTTAATAAGATACCGATAAGATATGATAATACAAGTGCAATTAACTTAACCAAAAATCCAATTCAACATTCAAGCTCTAAGCATATTAAAATAAGACATCATTTCATCAGAGATCATGTACAAAATAATAATGTGACACTTAAATTTGTTTGTACTGACAAACAATTAGTTGATATATTCATAAAACCTCTTAATGAGAAAAGATTCAACATCGTTAGAAGACAATTAGGACTTTGGTATCAACCAGAATAAATTTTATTTTTTTAAAGTAAGCCAAATTAAATTTAAAGAATCAATTTTGAATGCATAATCAATGAGAAATATTAAGAAAAATATTTGAATATCATTTAAATGCCAAATTTTTATTGAAACTTTAAAAGTTTTAGAACCATTGCTTGAGTCAACTCAAGCAAACTCATTGAAAATCATGAGTCGACTCGAGAGTCGGGCCCATAGGTAATTAAAATTGACTCATGACTATTCGCGATGCCCTAGTTATGCTCGAAATTGATGAGCAGAGGACTCCTCGTCCCCCCAATCCTTCTCAAATAGTTCCTAGCCACTCCCTAGCCCTCCATCTCCTAGATTCTTTGATTAGAGGTCAGATTCAAAGCAAGATGGTGTAGGAAAGAAGAAATGTGTACAAGATTTGTGCATCTCGGAGCGTAGAGATATAGGAAAATGAAAGGAAAGCTTGAAAGGAATGAGCGGCTTCCCAACCCTCTAAAATCTCCCAATCCTCTGAGGATCCTATTCAAGAAGAGCCCCAACCAAACCAAGATATTTCGAGATCACTTCCTCCACTGCCTTCTCCAGTAGGTAGAATGGCTACAAGGGCCATAGCAATAGGATGAAGAGTTGATTTTGAATTTTTTGAGGAATACAATTCTTCTATTAGATCATGGATTGATAGAATGAGCTGGAAAAATTTTTGTTCCATGAATATTCTTATGTATCCTAGGTTAGTTAGGGAGTTTTATGAAAACCTTAAGAGACGATGCTTTGAAATTATGACTACTGTGAAAGGAATTCAGTTTGAAGTATCAGAGGAAAGTCTGGCATAAATTTTTGAGGTCATTAGACAAGAATTTATACTGGATAAGTGTTGGAAATATGCACTCTTCCCACACAAATCGGTATGGCTGTCGGTGATTAGCCAAGCAATAAGAAAGTACTTCTTAGAGATCTCTATGGAAGTATGATCAAATAAATCAAGGAATAGAGAAGAAGAGAGGAAGAAATTTTCAAAAGAAAAGAGCTTTTATTCAGTATATTTCAGCACTCTTACAATCTTGACCTATTTTTAGTATATATACTTTACAAAAGGTCAAGGCCAAGCTCATAGAAAAATTTTTCAAATCCAAACAACTCACGTGCACAAAATAATAACCCACAAAAATTGAGCCGACCCAGGTTTAGACTGAGTCGGCCTAGTTTCAGACTGAGTCAACTAACCTATGACTGGATCAGCTTAGTCCCAGACTGAACCGACCCCGTTATGTACCATGCTAATAGTTCAAAAATGCTACTCTCTATATGAATTTTTCTCTAAGACCTAGCCGACCCAGTCCTGAACTGAGCCGACTTAGTCCCAACTGAGCTGGCTCAGTCTCAGAGTGAGCCGGCCCAATTTTTGAACTTTACTATTGAGATTGATTCTTCTTTCGGCTCGCTCCCGTCTTTCCATAACATATCTTCTCATATTTTCAAAACTTGGGAGTGCCACTTTTGAGCTCTCATTCTCCACCTTGGTGCTTCCAAGTCCTTGTAAACTCATCTCTTCTCAACAGATCCATCCGTGCCACACATCTCTGAAATTTGTCTCTGGAGAGTACCTTCGTGAGTGCATCAGATTGATTCTCCTTAGTATGGAGCTTCATCAGTTTTACTTCACCTTCCTCCACCAGCTCTCTGATCTTGTGGTACCTCACGTCTATATGCTTTGTACGCACATGATAGACTAGGTTCTATGCCAACAACAGAGCACTCTGACTATCACTAAATTGTATAACTTTGCTCCGCTCCACCCCCAACTCATCAATCAGCCTCCTAAGCCAAAGGGCTTCCTTTGTAGCCTCTGTTATCCTAGTATACTCAGCCTCTGTGGTAGACAAGGCCATGATTGGCTAAAGGATTGATCTCTAAGATACTGATCCACCATATATGTAGAAGAGGTATCCAGTAGTAGATCTCCTTATATCAAGATCACCAGCATAATTTGCATCAACAAACCCTTTCAAAGGATCTGAACCTTCACACATCTTCATAGATTGTTCTCCAAATCCTTCTGGCTGCCCACCAAATACCAAACCATAATCCCTTGTTCTATGCAGATATCTCAATATCCATTTCAATGTTTTCTAGTGTTCCTTCCCAGGGTTAGCCATGTATCTACTAACCATGCTCATAGCATATGCTTAATCTGGTCTACAGCACACCATAGTGTACATCACACTGCCTACAGCATTTGCATAAGGGACTTGTTCCATGTACTCTCTCTTCTCTTCTGATTGAGGCCATTGTAACTTAGAGAGAGACATATGGCTCGGCAATGACGTCTCTACAGGTTTGGCCTCCTCCACCCCAAACCTCTCCAGAATCTTCTAGACATACTTTTCTTGTAACAAATGAAGCACTTCTTTGCACCTATCTCTACAAATCTCCATTCCAAAGATTTTCTCAGCTGGACTCAAATCTTTCATCTCAAATTCAGATGATAATGCCCATTTCAACCTTTTCACAGCATCCATGCTTCTACTAGCTATGAGCATATCATCTACATATAATAACAAGTATAGAGCATCCTCCTCATCTACATTCTTGACGTAGACACAACAACCATGTTCACATCTGTTGAAAACCCAGACTCAAGACAAAGCTATCAAACCTTTGATACTACTAACGAGAAAATTGTTTCAAGCCATACAAAGACATTCTGAGTAAACACAACTTTTCTTCTTGTCCCATCTCCATGAAACCATCTGACTGCTTCATGTAGATTCTTTCCTCCAAAGTCCCATGAAGGAAGGCCGTCTTCACGTCCATCTATTCTAATTCCATGTTATGCTGTGCCACCAGTGATGACAAAACTCGAATAGATGTATGACGCACCATAGGAAAGAAAATTTCTGTGTAATCAATCCCTTCCCTTTGTGAGTATCCCTTTGCTACCATCCTTGCCTTGAATCTAACTCCACCTTGTTCTGAAGGTGCTTCTTTCTTTGTGAACACCAACTTTGAGCTAATAGATCGAGCATCCTCTGGAAGATCCACCAGCTGCCATATCTAATTCTTCTCAAGTGATTCCATCTCCTCCATCATGGCCTGCATCCATGAATCATGATCCTCACTCTCCATGGCCTTCTGTATAATTCTCTAGATCTCCATTAGCAGTGATGAGTGCATAGAAGATAACCTCATCAATGCCATATCTGATCGAGTCTCCTAATAGTACGCCAGGGCTTGTGCAAAGCCACTCCTACTAGCACATCTTTGTCTGATGTCTATGGCTGCTCCTGCACATCTGTCTAAACTATCGGCCCTCCATGCTGATTTTCAATCTGAGATAATACTTTTCTATCCAACTCCACCTCAACAAGAACACTCCTATAAGTGGATGAAACCTGCATGCCATTATTCTCTAACTGACCACTGGTATTCACCTTTGTTTTTTCAGTTTCATCTATCTCAGACCTCCTCAAGATGCTCTTCTCATCAAAGATAACGTCCCTGCTGATCACTGACTTCTGTGCCTGAGAGTCCCACAGCAGGTACCCCTTGACTCCTTGTGGATACCCTATGAATGTCATCTTTTGAGATTTTGGATCCAATTTGCTCCTCTCGGTTGCCTCCACATGTGCATAGGTTGTGCAACCGAAGACTTTCAGGTGGCTAAGCTCCACCTTCTTTCCACTCCAGACCTTCTCTACAATGCCTCCATTCAGCATATAATGAGGGGACTTATTCATAAGAAAATAAAAAAAAGTTAGAGCATCACCCCAAAAGGACTTTAGGAGTGATGGCTGCAGCCTCAAACTCCATGCCTTCTTGGTCAGTGTCTGGTTCATCCTCTCCATGACACCATTCTGCTGGGGAGTCATCCTCACCGTGTTTGATCCATTTTCCTCACAGTACCTCCTGAACTTCAGGCTAGTATACTCTCCTCCATTGTCTAACCTCAGATACTTTACCTATGTCCCTGACTCCTTTACTTCAGCTCTTTAAGCTCTGAATCGGGCAAACACCTTTATTTTTCTCAGATTAGATAAACCCACACCTTCCTTGAGAAATCATTAAAGTGATAAAGTATTATGCCCCACCTCTAGCTGATACAGGAGTTGATCCCCACACATCCAAGTGCACTAAATCCAGCACTCCCTTGCTGCACTTGGAACTTCTGACAAACTTCAACCTATGTTGTTTGCCAAAGATACACAGCTCATAATGATCTATGCCCTCCTTCTTCAGGGTTCGGATCATACTTTTTTTGCTTAGTTCTGTAAGCCCATGGTCACTCATATGATCCATTCGATAGTGCCATAGCTGATATAAAATCTGCTTTTCTTGTGTCGCTACTAGCACCTCTGCACTATCATTTATCATTGAGCCTTCCATTCTGTAAAGATTGTTGCTTAGTCTTCTACCTCTCATCACCATCAAAGCTTCCTTGAAAATTTTCAGACATCCACTCCTAGTCTGGCTACTAAAAGCATAACCCTACTCCTCCAAGTAGCCCAAAGAAATTAAATTCTTTTTCAACTCCAGTACATTCCTAACATTTGATAATGTACGAATGATCCTGTCGTACATCCTCATCCTGATAGAGCCAATTCTAGCTACTTTGCATGGGTGATCATCTTCAAGGCTAACACTTTCACTATCGATCTTCTGGTAGGTAGCAAACCACTCCTGATGAGAAGTATAGTGGTGCGAGCATGCTGAATCTAATATCTACATAGTATCATACTCTATGAATCCATCTGATACAACTAGCAGATATTCTCCACTGCTCACAAAAGCTATATCATCTCCCTTGTTGGCCTTCCCTTTTTTTTGATCTCAAAAGAGGACAATCTCTCCTCAAGTATCCAGGCTGATGAGATTTATAATATTTCAATGTCATCTTCCTCTAATCGTGAGACTTTGACCTGTGCATAAGGGACTTGTTCCATGTACTCTCTCTTCTCTTCTGATTGAGGCCATTGTAACTTAGAGAGAGACATATGGCTCGGCAATGACGTCTCTACAGGTTTGGCCTCCTCCACCCCAAACCTCTCCAGAATCTTCTAGACATACTTTTCTTGTAACAAATGAAGCACTTCTTTGCACCTATCTCTACAAATCTCCATTCCAAAGATTTTCTCAGCTGGACTCAAATCTTTCATCTCAAATTCAGATGATAATGCCCATTTCAACCTTTTCACAGCATCCATGCTTCTACTAGCTATGAGCATATCATCTACATATAATAACAAGTATAGAGCATCCTCCTCATCTACATTCTTGACGTAGACACAACAACCATGTTCACATCTGTTGAAACCCAGACTCAAGACAAAGCTATCAAACCTTTGATACTACTAACGAGAAAATTGTTTCAAGCCATACAAAGACATTCTGAGTAAACACAACTTTTCTTCTTGTCCCATCTCCATGAAACCATCGACTGCTTCATGTAGATTCTTTCCTCCAAAGTCCCATGAAGGAAGGCCGTCTTCACGTCCATCTATTCTAATTCCATGTTATGCTGTGCCACCAGTGATGACAAAACTCGAATAGATGTATGACGCACCATAGGAAAGAAAATTTCTGTGTAATCAATCCCTTCCCTTTGTGAGTATCCCTTTGCTACCATCCTTGCCTTGAATCTAACTCCACCTTGTTCTGAAGGTGCTTCTTTCTTTGTGAACACCAACTTTGAGCTAATAGATCGAGCATCCTCTGGAAGATCCACCAGCTGCCATATCTAATTCTTCTCAAGTGATTCCATCTCCTCCATCATGGCCTACATCCATGAATCATGATCCTCACTCTCCATGGCCTTTGTATAATTCTCTAGATCTCCATTAGCAGTGATGAGTGCATAGAAGATAACCTCATCAATGCCATATTTGATCAGTCTCCTAATAGTACGCCAGGGCTTGTGCAAAGCCACTCCTACTAGCACATCTTTGTCTGATGTCTATGGCTGCTCCTGCACATCTGTCTAAACTATCGGCCCTCCATGCTGATTTTCAATCTGAGATAATACTTTTCTATCCAACTCCACCTCAACAAGAACACTCCTATAAGTGGATGAAACCTGCATGCCATTATTCTCTAACTGACCACTGGTATTCACCTTTGTTTTTTCAGTTTCATCTATCTCAGACCTCCTCAAGATGCTCTTCTCATCAAAGATAACGTCCTTGCTGATCACTGACTTCTGTGCCTAAGAGTCCCATAGTAGGTACCCCTTGACTCCTTGTGGATACCCTATGAATGTCATCTTTTGAGATTTCGGATCCAATTTGCTCCTCTCAGTTTCCTCCACATGTGCATAGGTTGTGCAACCGAAGACTTTCAGGTGGCTAAGCTCCACCTTCTTTCCACTCCAGACCTTCTCTACAATGCCTCCATTCAGCATATAATGAGGGGACTTATTCATAAGAAAATAAAAAAAAGTTAGAGCATCACCCCAAAAGGACTTTAGGAGTGATGGCTGCAGCCTCAAACTCCATGCCTTCTTGGTCAGTGTCTGGTTCATCCTCTCCATGACACCATTCTGCTGGGGAGTCATCCTCACCGTGTTTGATCCATTTTCCTCACAGTACCTCCTGAACTTCAGGCTAGTATACTCTCCTCCATTGTCTAACCTCAGATACTTTACCTATGTCCCTGACTCCTTTACTTCAGCTCTTTAAGCTCTGAATTGGGCAAACACCTTTATTTTTCTCAGATTAGATAAACCCACACCTTCCTTGAGAAATCATTAAAGTGATAAAGTATTATGCCCCACCTCTAGCTGATACAGGAGCTGATCCCCACACATCCAAGTGCACTAAATCCAGCACTCCCTTGCTGCACTTGGAACTTCTGACAAACTTCAACCTATGTTGTTTGCCAAAGATACACAGCTCATAATGATCTATGCCCTCCTTCTTCAGGGTTCGGATCATACTTTTTTTGCTTAGTTATGTAAGCCCATGGTCACTCATATGATCCATTCGATAGTGCCATAGCTGATATAAAATCTGCTTTTCTTGTGTCGCTACTAGCACCTCTGCACTATCATTTATCATTGAGCCTTCCATTCTGTAAAGATTGTTGCTTAGTCTTCTACCTCTCATCACCATCCAAAGCTTCCTTGAAAAATTTTCAGAACATCCACTCCCAGCCTGGCTACTAAAAGCATAACCCTACTCCTCCAAGTAGCCCAAAGAAATTAAATTCTTTTTCAACTCCAGTTGGTACATTCTCTGAACATTTGATAATGTACGAATGATCCCGTCGTACATCCTCATCCTGATAGAGCCAATTCTCAGCTACTTTGCATGGATGATCATCTCCAAGGCTGAACACTTTCACATCGATCGACCTTCTAGGTAGGTAGCAAACCACTCCTGATGATGAGTATAGTGGTAGTAGTACGAGCATGCTGAATCTTAATATCCATATAGTATCATACTCTATGAATCCATCTGATACAACTAGCAGATATTCTCCACTGCTCACAAAAGCTATATCATCTCCCTTGTTGGCCTTCCCTTTTTTTTGATCTCAAAAGAGGACAATCTCTCCTCAAGTATCCAGGCTGATGAGATTTATAATATTTCAATGTCATCTTCCTCTAATCATGAGACTTTGACCTGCCATTGGATTTTTCTCTTGTCTTCTCCTTTGATCTTTCCTATCTTTCGTTCATAGCTAAGATCTCAGACTTAGGGTTTTCTTACAGATCTTCTTCCTTTGCTCATTTGATCTGAGCACACCAATAACCTCTTCATAGTTTAGGGTCTTCTTCCTATAAACTAAAGTTGTTATGAGACCATCATAAGAACCTGGGAGAGAACATAATTACAGCAATGCTCGATCCTTCTCATCGATCTTCACATCCAAACTCATCACCTTAGAACACACTGAACCTTTGGATATGTGCAACAAGATCTCCACCTTCGGACATCCTTAGACTATACAGCTGTTTCTTCAACCACAGCTTATTCATCATATTCTTTCCCATATATGTGTTCTTCAGTCTCTCCTAGAGCCCCTTTGTCATAGTTTCTATGGAAACCTTGGGCAAAACCTGATTGATCAAGCACATCCAGATTGTGCTAAAAGCAATTTCCTCCAACTCTTTTCAATCCTTAACACCGATCTTTTCTGGCCTTTCTTTTGTCAAGACCTTGTAGATCCTCTGCTAAACCAACAAATTCTTTACTCTTTCCTACCATAGAGTAAAGTTTCTCTTACCGTCGAACTTCTCAAAATTCATCTTGAATCCACTTGATCCCATGACTTCAAATAAGTTAAGAACAGATCCCAAACATCCTTCATGATTACACACCAGTAAAACTACCCTTCACAGAAGATCTAACTAGTCCTAGATCTTCTTTCCAAACTTCTATATCATTGTTGCTCCATGTAAACAATCTCCACCTCAATCTAGAGACAACCACGAAGCAAACTAAAAGTTTTTAGTATAAAACTTGGTGCAACAGATCCTGAATGTAGTAAATCCTAGGTGTCTTCCTTCCTTCCATGCAACACTGCTCTGATACCAAATGTTGGGAATATGCCTCTTCCCACATAGGTCGACGTGGCCATCGATGATTAGCCAAGCAATAAGAAAGTACTTCTTAGAGATCTCTATGGAAGCATGATCAAATAAATTAAGAAATAGAGAAGAAGAGAGGAAGAGATTTTTGAAAGAAAAGAGCTTTTATTTAGTATATTTCAGTACTCTTACAATCTTGACCTATATTCAGTATATATACTTCATAAAAGGTCAAGCCAAAGCTCATAGAAAAACTCTCCAAATCTAAACAATCCATATACACAAAATAATAACCCACAAAAACTGAGTCGACCTAGTTTCAGACTGAACCGACTAACCTACGACTGAGTCGGCTCAGTCCCAAACTGAGCTAACCCAGTTGTATATCATGCCAATAGTCCAAAAATGCTGCTCTCTATCTAGATTTTTCTCTAAGACCTAGCCGATCCATATCTGGATTAAGCCAACCCAGTTTTCAACTAAGCCGGCTCAGTCTCAGAATGAGCCGACTTAGTTTCTGAACTTTATTATTGAGACTGATTCTTCTTCTGGCTCGCTCTCATCTTCCCACGACCTGCTTCTCATATTTTCAAAACTTGGGAGTGCCACTTCTAAGCTCACAATAAGTTGTCTGATAAGAAGGAAGGTCTAAGGGTAATTATAGGGATAGATGACATTGTAAGAGATGTCCTAGCACCCACCTTATCTATGGATATGAGAGTACTACATCACATCATCGGTGGGATCTTCATTCCAAAGCTAGGCAGACATGATTTTATCTCTGAGAGGAAACTATGTCTGATGTACCTTATTGTTCAGGGCACTCAGATAAATTTGCTTAGAATTATAATGCATCAAATTAGAGAGGCAGCTTCTATAAACAAAATCTGTTTACCTTATGATATGGCTCTAACACAAAGTATTCGAGATAGCTAGAGTACCTTTGGAGGATGAAGGCTGCAAGAGATTATCCCATTTTGATATATATAATATGAGAGCCCTGACTAGAATGCAATATCATGTAGAAGCTAGGAGATGGGTGAAGAACATTTCTAGATAAAAGAGGAGAGGACCAAGAGTAAAGGAATGAGGAGAGCCCTCCACTCCTACAGTACCTAGAGCGGCAGCTGACCCTAGTACTTCTATGACTCCACGAGCTCTGATAGGAACGCGATGTTGTGTTAAGATACCATGTTTATTAGTTTAATTCGACTTCTTAAAATCATTGAAAATGCGTAGATAGCAGTGAGTCGGATCGAATCCACAGGGAAGGTAGTGTTTTTAGAATTAAAATCTTTGATTTTTGAAAAAAAAAAAGAGAAGAGTTTTGGGATCAAAAATAAAGTCAAAAAATAAAAAGTGAAAATTAAAAAGTGCAGGAATTTAAACTTGGTACTAAGATCTACTAGTTAGATCTTAGCATCCACTTGCAAAGCAATAATTTAAAGTATAGAAATTAAATTGCAATAAAAATAAAAAGCAAAAAATTAAAGTACAAAAATAAAATTTTTATTAATTAAAATTTTAAAATTTAAATAAATAAAATTTAAAAAGAATAAAATAGCCTGATCTCTGATCTTGGATCGGCATTGGCAGAAAGATGGTGTAGAAGCCCGGCTCTTCTTCTCGGTATCCGTTACTTCGAAGCAGCCTTTAACCCATAGCCTGGCTTAGCCCTATACCAAAGCTTCACCTTGATTGGAGATGTTGATTTCTAGAGGCCTGGGATCTTTTTTATAGAGCTAGGAGGGCTGGATATTTTTTTCTAAAGGTAATATGGGACTAATAGCCTTTCTAATCATCAAAATATAAAGAAATTTGAATAAAATTTGAATCAAAATAGCTCTGCTATGACTCTGGTAAGCCTGGTGAAATCTGGCCATTCAATAGGAATCCAAAGATTCAAAAATCATCAAAATCGGATGTATATCAGCCTAGATCAGGTCAGATTAAATTCCGACCGTCCGATCGTGCATTGATGGAGGAAATCTGGTCGCAAATCATGCGTCGGGAGTCTTGATCATCATCAGGAGTATTCTGGACTGTTGGATCTTCATTACTTAGTTTTTTGGCCATCGGATCGTGCCAGATCGCTGATAGAATTTGAATCAAACCCAAAAATAACCACCACCGTCCGACCTTGACCGCAATCAACCGCAACCATTCGATCGTGCAATTACTATTCTCATGGACCGCATGGACCGACCGCACCACACACCATAGCCAATCAGTGCTCTTGTTGCTGAGTGAAAAGACCAAAATATCCTATGAGCCGCGATAAATTTTTGTGAACCCTTTAAGGGTCTAGGTCCGCCACGTGGCAATCTCTGATTCGTCGATTTCTATTGAGCTGGCGGTCCACGCCTAGATCGTGGACTAACTGATGGCTTAAATGGCTGAGTCGGCTTTAATGGCTTGGGTTGGCTTGGTGGCTCGGCTTATGGAACCGATTGAGTCATTTTCTTTTTTATTTAATTTTTATTTATTTTATATCTTTAAAAATTCATATCTTTTCCATTTTAGCTCTGTTTTACTTAAAATTTATTTCATTATGATCAAAAAAATGAGCTCTTTCTATTGATAATAAAATTTTATTTTTTAATTTTTATTATTTTTTAATTAATTTTTTAATTAATAAAAATATGAATTTTTTAAAAATTATATATAAATTGATTAATAATTTTTAAAATTAATATAAATTAATTAATAAATTAATATTTTTATTGGTGAATTTATGATGCTTATCACACCCTCCAACTTAAGCTTTGCTTATCCTCGAGTAAAGAAAGAATTTAGTTTTTAAATATCTTTTAACTTTAGAGTTTTCAATTTTACCTAAGTAATTTTTAAAATGGTCATTGATATTCAGTAAAGCTTAAATGAGACATATCATTGGGGTATTAATACTTATCAATAGAAAAATTAAGTAAAGAATATTAAATTTTTCAAAATTTTTTCTAAATTATCCTACATTTATCTCTGATTTGTTTAAACTTTCATATAGACAAGTGTATTGCTACTTCCATCCTTCATTTATTAATTTCTATTTTTATATTGTCCACTTTTTGATGTAAATATCATTGCTTACTTAGGCAACGGAACTCGGTTACTCGATGGGAAATCAATATTTTTTTTTTTTTTTTTTTTAATTGTACCACTATTGAGTATCTTAACTCCTTAAGCTTTCTATTTGATCCATGTAGCGAGTCTTGGGCCAATGACTCCCAAACCAGTTGGCTTTAGGGCACTAGGTATAGAATACCCCTCGGGCTTATTAGCTCGAATCAAATAGGCTACGAGTTAAGACTAGCTTTACAATGAGCTTCTTTGCCCTTCCCATCTTTTGATGCGAAACTCAATGCTTGCTTAGGCAAAGAGATCCGGTTACTTAGTAAGAAGTACTTAAAAACTATTTTATTAAAATAAATTTTTTATATGAAGAAACGTATAGTTACCCTACACAAGCCTATAAAAAGTAGACTTTTCTTTGATGCTAATAGAAATAATTAGAAATGCTCCAAGAAAAAACTTTTTATGTTCTAGACTTAACTCTTTATTGAATTTTCTTAATACTTGATTCCTTAATATCTCATAGATTCTCTAATCTGTGCATCAATTTTCTTTTAAAAATGCTTAGTTTAATTCGATTCTTAAGCATAATCAGGTGTCTAAATACTAAATACTAACTTTTTTAAGGATTTAAAATTTTAAAATTTTTATTTTTCTCTCCCTCCAACTTAATCGATATTATCCTCAATGGAGAAGAAAAAAAATAAAGGATGTAATAAAGAACATTTAAGAATACACCTGACTATATTTTTGGTTAGCACATGCCTTTGAAAATTTGAGCTCTTCTCCAACTTATTCAAATTATCCTAAGAAAAAAATAAATAAATAAACTAAAAAGATAAATTAGATAAAAACTAAATATTGGATTGTCTTCCAACAAGCGCTAAGTTTACCATCTTCAGCCAGACACAATGCAGCTTACTATCCTGTGTCGAATATTGGATTGATAAATTTCAATGGTTTTGGATTGTCAATCTCAGAAAGATGATTTATAATCTCATTATTGATATATTCACTATTAATTTTAGAGATATAATTTGTGATTTCATTCTCAGACCCATGTTTATTAAGAATTTCTCCTATTTATTTTTCTAAAATACTCATGAATGGAGTTTTAGGAGTTAAGTTTGATTCAATGGGTGCTGGAATGGTGACTAAAGGCTGTTTTAATTCTGGAGGTAAATTAATATGATCTTGCTTAGATAACTCCATTGATATTTCATTATATGGCTCTTGATTTTTGTAAGAAGAACCGACTTCTTGGGTTGAAGGGAATAGGACATTAGGTTTATAAGTTTTGGGTAATTCATCTATTCTCTTTTTTCCTATTTCTATCTCATTTAAACTGGAACTAGCATTAATACTAATTCTTGGCTCGAGTTCTTCTATGTGGTTAGTCTTAATACTAACCAGTTCCTCTAAATTTTCATTTTGGCTAGCATCAGTTGAAGGGAAATCCTGATTTCCCGGTCCAGGTTCGTCCAGATCTGATTAGATCAAGAGATATATTTCAAAAATTTTCTCTTGATCTCAATCAGATCTTGATATATTTTAGATCTGATTATTATTATTTTAATAAATAAAATAAAATAAGATAAATTAAATCAAAATTTAATTTACCTGATTTGGGTAATCCTATTACCCTGTAGATGATCCTGATTGCAGCGGAAGGTTCTGGATCTAGCCACGCAAGCGCCTGGCCTCTACTGGTATCCACTCGGGTTGCCGTTCTGGTGAGATTCTCTTCTTTTCTATCACACCTCCAAAAATCAGATCTGGATCTAATCTGGAGGATCTTCAAAACTCTTTTGAAGATCTGCAGTCGTCCTTTTTGCAGGGCAGCGCAGCCTTCTTGCTTTTGATCGCCTTTCTTTGATCTGAATCGCACCAACCTAAATCCAAAACAACTTTTGGACGTGGAGAGCAAGGGGAGAAGAGACTATGGCATGGAGACAGGAGGGGAGTAAGGCAGGCGAAGCTATGGGGCGGTGTGGAAATCTCTATTAATATGGTTGGGCGTCCGGGGTCTTATTTATAAACCTCTTGTGATCCAACTCCTCTTCCTCTCAACCAATCACAACCCTTTGTAAAATCAGATCTAAATCTGATTGATTGAATAGAGACCCCTGGATTCCTCCTTAGAGGGTGCCTTAGACCAGTCAAACTGGATTCTTAGTAGAACTCTGATTGGAATCCAAAAGGGAGGTGGAGTCCTTGTCCAACAAGGACTCCTAGGCGCCTCCTACTTGGGCTCACGCCCACCTTGGCGTGCGCCTTCTCCTTGCCAGGTTCTAGCAGGGGACAAGCCCCACCAGCTCTCCAATAGGTGCATGACATGTGGTCAAAAGTCAAAGGGTCAATGGTCAAGTTTGACCAGTCAAAGTAGACTTTTGACCAAAGTCAAAGAACAAGAAATGGCAGTGACCAAAAATGGCAGGTAATGTCTTACAAATAAGACAACCTATTCTGACTTGGACAACCTCCAGTCAGACCATATGAAGGCCTCTGATCGAGCACAAACTCCTTTGGCTCAGTCAGGACAACTTATTTGTGATAGTAAAAGAAGAACGTTAGGTTCAATCGAGTGCTAGCACGATTTCCTTGAACCTAATTGAATCTCATTCAGATCAATTGAACTAGATCAGTTCAATTGATGATCACCAGATTCAAACCCTTATTTGTGTGATCCAGTTAGGTTCAGTTCTGTATGGTAATGGGATATGTCATGATCTCTATCATAGACATCATCGAAACTCCTTTCGATGGATCAGAACTCTTCTGATTCGAACAGCTAGAATGATCGATCATCTAAATCATTCTAATTGCTTCCAAAATCCACCAGTGACACCTAGCAGTATATGGTGGCAACCAATCAGAGCTGAATGCGAACCTCTTGGTGCAGCTACCTGTGTGATTCAGTTCTTCTATCTTGAGCCCCGATCAGATTAGGGTTAAGGTGAACTCGTCAAACCATAGTCTCTGTCATATGATGTAATCATTCGATTCGAGTCCAATGTAAAAATCTAAATAGAAACTCTTTCTATTATTTCACTCTACCATGGCCATGGATTTCCGGACGTGATTCTCATGATCATCATAGGGCTACTCCTCTACCACCGAGGTAGATAGATCCCTTCTTGATGCAATCCAGTTCCTACAATGAACATGCTATAGCCAACATACACCTCAGGGTTTCATATGGCTAGGAGACCGAGTAATGGTGTAGTCAAACTATAACACCCTCAAGGTGAACTGCCGATGCATCTCAGGTCAAAGAACCAGACACACTACTGCAGCATCGAGTCAGTCATTGACGAGAAGGTAGACTTCCTAATGACTTCCTCGAGGTGGTCACGCTCAGTGCCCTCATTCTCTAACGAGTACCTGTACTCTCGCTCCGGTGTCTCCACACCGTAGACTCAAGACTCATCAACTAAAGAGAAGCGATCGTACACCAACCTTCGGATCAATCACCATCCTCGTGATGATCCTATGGTCGGGAGCTGTTTATGAGTTAATAATGATTATTCATGTCTTAAATTTTCAACTCTTGAAAATATGAATTATCATTACCATTAACTCAAAGGATGTATCACAAACACTAAATACACAAGTGTGATAGAAAATAACCCATTTTATAAATTATAGTCAAAATTACAATTTTGCCCCTAGAAGTGTATTACAAGTGTCAGCCAATTCTGGCTTCTAGGGCACATATATCTAACAATCTCCCACTTGTCCTAAAGCCAATTGGCTACAAGTCTAAGTCCCATCTTCTCAAGGTGGGCTTCAATCTTCTGCTGGCCCAACGGCTTTGGTAAGTGGGTCTGCCACATTATCTGCGGAGTTGACTCTCTTGACCTCAACGTAACCTTTCTCAAGGTAATCGCGGATGAGATGATATCGCCGCTCAATGTGCTTGGACTTCTGGTGAGACCTCGGCTCCTTAGCAAGGGCTATGGCGCCATTGTTGTCGCAGTAAAGAGGAATGGCATCTGATGGCATTACTCCAATTTCTGCAGCAAACTTCTTGTACCAGAACGCTTCCTTTGCAGCCTCTGATGCAGCTATATATTCTGCTTCCATGGTGGAATCTGCTATCACAGTTTGCTTGGAACTCTTCCAGCTGACAGCTCCACTATTGCACACAAACAGACTTTCAGATGTCGACTTTCGATCATCTATATCGGACATGAAGTCCGAGTCTGTGTATCCCTGGACCAGGAGTTCTCCGTTACCAAAGACCAGCATCATATCCTTAGTTCTTCTCAAGTACTTAAGGATACATTTCACAGAAGTCCAGTGTTTTCCCTGGATTGACTGATATCTGCTTGTACACTCACAGCATGGGCTATATCAGGTCGTGTACATAGCATGGCATACATGAGGCTCCCTATTGCAGAAGCATAAGGGATCTTGCTCATGCGTTCTATTTCCTCAGGTGTGCTGGGGCACATCTTCTTGGAAAGATGAATACCATGTCTGAAGGGTATTAATCCCCTCTTAGAGTTTTCCATACTAAACCTCTTTAGTACTTCCTCTATGTACATCTTCTGTGAAAGTCCTAGCATCCTATTCGGTCTATCCCTATAGACCTTAATTCCTAGAATAAAGGATGCTTCACCTAGGTCTTTCATGGAGAATTCTTAGACAACCCACATCTTGACTGATGTCAACATGGGAATATCATTCCCAATAAGGAGGATGTCATCCACGTATAATACGAGAAGACAACAGCGCTCCCACTGACCCTTTTGAAACACATGGTTCCTCTTCATTTTTGATGAAACCAACTTTTTTGATTACACTCATTTGAACGGAGTGTTCCAGGCTCCGAGAATGCTTGCTTCAAGTCCATATATTGGACCTTTGCACTTGCAACCTGTGGTGATCAGTATCACTGGATGTGAAAACCTAGCGGCTGTTCCATATAGATATCTCCTCAAGATATCCATTTAGGAATGTCGTTTCACGTCCATTTAGCCATTTCATAAATCAAAAATAGGCTCAACAGCAAGCAATGTCGGGATGGAATTTTAGCAAAGCTACTTGGGGAAAAGGTAATCCTGATATCAATCTACTGCCTTCACGTTGGACATAAACCTTTTGCCCACCAGTCTTAGCCTTGAATGTCTCCACATTCCCATACTGCACCAATCTTTCTCTTGAAGATCCATTTACAAACGCCAATAGTATAACCTCTGTGGAATCTACCAAGGTTCCACTTGGTTTGAGTGCTATCGAGCAATTTGACTCATTGCTCAATCCATTTCTCGAAGCTCGAAATCTGATATGCCTCTTGAGTGTTTATGGATCATCTCCATGAGACCATTGACCTATGAGGAATAATTTCCTCTATATCCTCTGAAAAATAATACCCTAATATCTTCGGGACGGGAAACTCTTTTTCGATCTACGAGGTGGAGAGGTAGTGTTTTATTGGCTCAACCTGATTTATTAGGTTCCACTTGGTCTAGCATCGTTCTCGCTTGTGAGACTTTTCTCATTCAAGCTTAATCTACTTTCCAATCGCACATCTTAATAAACCTATTTTTCAGAAATATGCAGTCGACTCACAATCACATTGTGGTCTTGGAAGTAGAAATAGTATCCAATGATTCTTTAGGAATCCATATGAATCGGAGCTCAAAGACCTAAAGTCTAACTTTTCCACTGTGTCTTTTGACATAAAGCCGGACAACCCCAAATTGCTGGATGACTCAGACTTATTCTTACCATGCCATATTCATAATGTGTGTGAGAACGGTTTTAGAGGGAACCCTATTATCAATTGAAGTTAATAATGAATGTCCCAACAGAAAATCTGAAGGGTCTGTGAAGCTCATCATGGATCGAACCATAATCCAACTAAGAGTCCGATTTCTCCATTCGAAAACCACGCCAGATTGAACAGAGTGTTCACTGGAATGAGTCAATGAGAACTATGCATATTTCTAAGATAGTCTAGGAAATTTTCGGCTAAGGTATTCACCTCCTCGATCTGAATCGAAGAACCTTAATGATGTTTTCCAGTTTTATTTTTCTACTTCATGTTTGAATTCTTTGAACTTTTATAAAGAGCTTCAGACTCTGTGGCTCATAAGAATACATAACCCATACCTAGACAGTCATCGATAAAGGTAATGAAGTAGACAAATTGCCTTGCCGGCACATCGGAATGGGCCGCACACATCAGTATGTAACAGAGCAAGGAGATCTGTGGCCCTCTCCCCATGTCCAACAAAAGGGAAGTTTAGTCAGGTTTTGCACGTCGCATATGAAGACAAGATTCAAAGTTGGATATGACTCAAAAGTTCAATGGACTTCAATAGCCCATTTTTCTCCATTTGTTAATCCTATCTTCTTAGCTATATGACCTAATCTCAGGGTTGCCATAGATTATCTGTCGTGGACTTATCCCTAGAGTCGTCTTTGTGCATTTCGACGTTTTTGCTTGATAAGTTAAAACAGGTTATAATCAATATGCAACTGATAAAGACCATTAACAAGGAAACCATTTGCAATTTTATTTCTTTCATAAAGAATGTTACAATGGTCCTTTAACAAGAACGTGATCACATAAACCTTCTTGTGCTAAGCATGAACAGAAATCAAAATCCTGGCTAGCATGCAGGCACATAATAACAGTCTTTTAAAGCTAAGTCTAAACCAAGGATGGTAATCGCCAAAAGGGTATGTTCCCTTTGATTTGAGACGGTCTGCAGCACTCTTGCTCCATTACTGGACGCATACGGATTCATCGTCTCATCCTCGCCTCCTCCTATCCTCAAGACCCTGCAATTAGAAGTGCACAGAATGAGCACTAGAAACCGAGTCAAGCACCCAACTGGATGCAGAAGAAATGTTAAGGTTCTAGACTCAATAATGAGCATACCTCAGAAGGACCTTTCCTTCTTGTTCTTCAGGTGGCCAGTAAGTAGGGCAGTTCGCTTTCAATGGCGGTCGCTTTGCAATGGAAACAACTTTCCTTTGCCATCGACCTTCTTCTTTGGTTTCTGCTTCCTTCTTCTTTGATCTTCTACCTTGCTCTTTGTCACAAAGACTTCTTTTTTCGTTTCCATAAGACTTTCTGTTGGAAGAAGTTCGTTCCATAAGCAAGAACTGAAGCCTTTAAGAAACCTTTCATAGAAGCTCAGGGTAACAGCATATTCATCAACTCGGCCAATGAATTCTGAAGTTTATGCATGTGGTAATTCATGATGGAATTGCCCATATGTCATCAGTCAGGATTGGCAGAATAATATCGTTCTGCAAATTCAAGTCCAACTTTCACACCTAGCTTCTCAAGCTCTTTCCATGTCTTGCATCATTGTCAGACAGTGATCTTGGACGACTGCCCATCACGCATCTATAGCCTTAAAAAGTCATTTCATGACTTGATATTTGGCTGCGCGACATCTGCTTCACCAAACATCTCCTGCAGGTGTGACCCAACATTTGGTGAGCAGTCCCGATATCTTCATGTTGGCCGCTTGGAGCTCATCAGACATCGAGCCCAACATGAGTATCTGGCCTTTCATTGGTCTTTCGTCAATCCATTTTTTCCAAGACGCTCTCTGTTCAGTGGATGGACGAGCTGGTAAGGTGGGAGGGTTCCTGGTCCAAAACATTTGTTAACTTCTCTTAAACCCAAAACAATTTTGTAGTCCTGAGCCCCAATTCTTTATTAATTACGGTTCAGTCAGTCTATGTGTGTCATAGCGATACGTCGCCAGTGGGTTGGACGCAGACATTTTCCTGTAGAGAGTCAAAGATTCTAGTTTAGATACTGTAATTTTGACTTGACCAAATTTATTTAGGGATTTTTTTTTAAACAAACTTAGCTCCCACTAATTTTTCTCGGATCCCTACACTCCCTTATAGAGATGCGAAAAATCTCCGCGATTTGATTGATTTCTTAGTGGGTGGTGCGAGTCTCACCAACTGACTTCATCACCTCACCTACAGTTATTGGTAGATGGGTAGCCACATGAGTGAACAACTCTTGTTCAATGATTCTCAATCATGGTTGCACCCAAACTTGGTCTCTAATTCATGAATCTCACCGTATCCGAAATATTGGATCCACTCCTAGTTTAAGTCAGACCACCATTTGCATAGACTGGGTTCCTATTGGGTCTCTCACCGTATCCGGAATATTGAGCCCAACTATCCTCCAGCCTATAGCCATCCAATGCCTTCAATAGACATGGTTGGCGTCTTCTCGGTGCAATTGAGCCACTGTATTCCAGCCGAGAACAATCAACCCCGGGTAAGGGCCCGCACGTCTACAATGGTGGAAAAGACCTCGGACTTTAATCTTTTTTAGGGAGAATTGATTCAGGTCTCATTAAAACTAGACTTGGCTTAGTCATAACAATTATGACATAACCTAGTGGCATGGGTTCAGCTCGGGATTATTGACCACCTCAAATCAGAACTGTCGTCAAAGATTATCAGGTAAGTGAGACCGGTGAAGGGAATGCCGCTTAACTCGCACAAGGAACGCATTTCAGGGTCGAGTAGCTTCCAATATAAAAACCAGCTGGTCGTTTGTGCCAAACTTACCTTTAGGACACCAAATTGTTGAGTCAGAAACCAATTGGGTTAGCCTACAATCCAGACTCTAACCTCTTGAGCCTAATTAGGTCTTGCTTGATCGTGACTCGATCTTGACCCAGACTTAATCCTATTAGGCTGGTCATTTTAAGCATGTTGATCCCATCTAACACTCCTTGATTTGGTTTGATCAACCGCTTAGACCTAATTGAGCTACCCAAGCCCGAACCCAGTATTATTGAATATGTCTTAGATCTGAAATTCTCAATTTTAGCCTAATGATATTCCATAAACTTCAATTCCTTAATTAAGTGGTTCATAAACAAATATGCACAATAAATCCTTAGGTTCAGGATCTAGGGTTTTGCAGAAAGTAAGTTTTGGGTTTCTGATAAGGACGAACACGCAGGCCACCCCTAAACACGTATATAAGAAACCCCAATCGAATGAGAAGAGAGGGCCTTTAAACCCTTCTTCGTTCTTTCATTTGAACCGGACGGCCAAGAGAACGCCTTACATCAGGAACATGTAAATCTTTACCAAAAACAGGTTATTAGATTCTAGATCATATATTCTCATATACAAATTTAATCTAATCAAGATATTTTGCATATTCTCATGTATTAAATTCATGCATGTTTTCAGATCTAAATTTATCTCATAATAAAATTCTAAAAAATTAGATTTAAATTGATCTAATCAAATAAATTCTAATCTAGAATAATTATGTAAACTATTTCTACAACTAGTCTAGTCATGCATCTATCATATCTACATATGATATTTAAAATTAAATTAATTTTATCGCTGTTTCAGATTACTATAAATTACTTATAATTATCAGAAAACAGTAATAAAGAAGATCTAAAATATGATTTAATCAGATTAAATCAAAGAACATGCAAAAACTATTTCTACTAGAACTATTTCTATTCTAGAACTTAGTCATGCAATATCTTCATGTTCTTAGATCCAAATTACTTTAATTTTAATTTTTTTTGGATTTCAGATCCTGATCCACATCTCATGTGATATCTGGAAACACTTAATTCTTTTAATTAAATAAAATCTAAAATCAGATTCTAAAACAATTTAGAACCATGCTCTGATACCAGTTGAAGGGAAATCCTGATTTCCCGGTTCCAGGGTTCGTCCAGATCTGATTAGATCAAGAGTATATTTCAAAAATTCTCTTGAATCTCAATTCAGATCTTTGATATTATTTAGATCTGATATTATATATTTTAATAATAAAATAAAAAACAAGATAAAATTAAATCAAAATTTAATTTACCTGCAATTTGGGTAATCCTATTACCCTGTAGATGATCCTGGATTGCAAGGGAAGGTTTGGACTTAGCCACGTGCAAGCGCCTGGCCTCTACTGTATCACTTGGAGTTGGATCTAGAGATTCCTCATTCTTCTAACTTCACACCTCCAAAATCTAGATCTGGATCAATGATACTGGAGATTCAAAACTCTTTTGAAGATCTGCCAAGTCGTCCTTTTGCAAGCAGCGCAGCCATTCTTGCTTTAGATCGGCCTTTCTTGATTCTGAATTCGCACCAACCTAATCAACCAAACACTTTGGACTGTACGAGAGGCAAGGGGAGAAGACTCTATAGGACATGGAGAGGAGGAGAGCAGCCTTGGGCTGGGAAATCCTCTAATTAAATTAGGGTTGGGCGTTGGGTCTTATTTAATAGACCTCTTGTGATCAATCCCTCCTTCCTATCCAGAGCTCACATCACAACCCTTTCTGTAAATATCATGATCAAATCTGATGTGTTGGAACAGAGACCCCTGGATTCCTCCTTAGAGGGTGCCTAAGACAGTCAACACTGGATTCTTATGTTAGAATCTGATTGGAAATCCAAAAGGGCAGTGGAGTCCTTGTTCCCAACAGGATCCTAGGGCCTCCTACTTGGGCTCACGCCACCCTTGGGTGCGCCCTTCCCTGCCAAGGTTCTAGGCAGAGGGGAACAAAGCCCCCACCAGCTCTCCAATAGAGTGCTGACATGTGTGGTTCCCAAAAGTCAAAAGGGTTCACATGTAGGTAACGCTTTGACCAGTTCAAAGGTTAAGACTTTTGACCAAAGTCTAAAGAACAAAGAAAATCCGGCAGGTGGGAACCAAAAAATGGCAGGTAATATCTTACAAATAAGGCAACCTATTCTGACTTTGGACAACCTCCGTCAGGACCATTGATGAAGGCCCTCTGAATCGAGCACAAAACTCCTTTGGCTCAGTCAGGACAACTATATTTGTGATAGTAAATAAGAATGTTAGGTTCAATCGAGTGCTAGCAAACAGATTTCCTTCGAACCTAATGTAATCTCATTCAGATTCAATTGAACATAGATTAGTCTCAAATTGATGATTCACCAGATTCAAACCTTGTTTGTGTGACCCAGTCTAGGGTATCAGTTCTGTATGGTAAGTGGGATATGTCATGATCTCTATCATTAAGACATCATCGAAACTCCTTTCGACGGATCAGAACTCTATCTGATTTCGAACAGCTAGAATGATCGATCACTCATAAATCATTTCTAATTGCTTCCCAAAATCCCCACCAGGTGGCACCTAGCAGACATGTTGGCAACCCATCAGAGTTGAATTGCGAACCTCTTGGTGCAGCTACCTGTGTGATCAGTTCTTCTATCTTGAGCCCCGATCAGATTAGGGGTTAGGTAACTACAGTCAAACCATAGTCTCTGTCATATAGATGTAATCACTCGATTCGAGTCCAATCGTGAAAATCTAAATAGAACTCTAATTCTAATTATTTCACTCTACCATGGCCATGGAATTTTTGACATTGATCCTCATGATCATCATAGGGCTTACTCCTCTACCACCGAACCGGTAGATAGATCCCCTTTCTTGATGCAATCCAGTCTCCAATACCAAATGAACATTGCTATAGCCAACATACACCTCAGGGTTCCATATGGCTAGAGAAGACCGTAGTAATGACGTGTAGTCAAACTATACACCCTCAAGGTGAACTGTCGATGCATCTCAGGTCAAAGAAAACCAGGGGACAATTCTCCTCC
>QRFJ01007106.1:5000-84528 GCA_006176705.1 Cocos nucifera
CTTGTCCAACAAGGACTCCTAGGCGCCTCCAACTTGGGCTCACGCCAAGGGTTGGCGTGCGCCCTTCTCCTTGCCAGGTTCTGGCAGGGGGACAGGCCCCCACCAGCTCTCCAATAGGTGCATGACATGTGGTCAAAAGTCAAAGTGTCAATGGTCAACATTTGACCAGTCAAGGTAGACTTTTGACCAAAGTCAAAGAACAAGAAATGGCAGGTGACCAAAAATGGCAGGTAATGTCTTACAAAATAAGACAACCTTTTTCTGACTTGGACAACCTCCAGTCAGACCATATGAAGGCCTCTGATTGAGCACAAACTCCTTTGGCTCAGTCAGGACAACTTATTTATGATAGTAAAAGAAGAACGTTAGGTTCAATCGAGTGCTAGCACGATTTTCCTTGAACCTAATTGAATCTCATTCAGATCAATTGAACTAGATCAGTTCAATTGATGATCACCAGATTCAAACCCTTGTTTGTGTGACCCAGTTAGGTTCAGTTCTGTATGGTAATGGGATATGTCATGATCTCTATCATCGACATCATCGAAACTCCTTTCGATGGATCAGAACTCTTCTGATTCGAACAGCTAGAATGATCGATCATCTAAATCATTCTAATTGCTCCCAAAATCCACCAGTGACACCTAGCAGTATATGGTGGCAACCCATCAGAGCTGAATGCGAACCTCTTGGTGCAGCTACCTGTGTGATTAAGTTCTTCTATCTTGAGCCCCGATCAGATTAGGGTTAAGGTGAACTCGTCAAACCCTAGTCTCTGTCATATGATGTAATCATTCGATTCGAGTCCAATGTGAAAATCTAAATAGAAACTCTTTCTATTATTTCACTCTGCCATGGCCATGGGCTTTCTGGACTTGATTCTCATGATCATCATAGGGCTGCTCCTCTACCACCGAGGTAGATAGATTCCATCTTGATGCAATCCAGTTCCTACAATGAACATGCTATAGCCAACATACACCTCAGGGTTCCATATGGCTAGGAGACCGAGTAATGGTGTAGTCAAACTATAACACCCTCAAGGTGAACTGCCGATGCATCTCAGGTCAAAGAACCAGACACACTACTGCAGCATCGAGTCAGTCATTGACGAGAAGGTAGACTTCCCTAATGACTACTCGAGGTGGTCACGCTCAGTGCCCTCGTTCTCTAACGAGTACCTGTACTCTCGCTCCGGTGTCTCCACACCGTAGACTCAAGACTCATCTACTAAAGAGAAGCGATTGTACACCAACCTTCCGGATCAATCACCATCCTCGTGATGATCCTATGGTCGGGAGCATTTTATGAGTTAATAATGATTATTCATGTCTTAAATTTTCAACTCTTGAAAATATGAATTATCATTACCATTAACTCAAAGGATGTATCACAGACACTAAATACACATATGTGATAGAAAATAACCCATTTTATTGATTATAGTCAAAATTATAATTTTGCCCCTAGAAGTGTATTACAAGTGTCAGCCAATTCTGGCTTCTAGGGCACATATATCTAACAATCTCCCACTTGTCCTAAAGCCAATTGGCTACAAGTCTAAGTCCCATCTTCTCAAGGTGGGCTTCGATCTTCTGCTGGCCCAACGGCTTTGTAAGTGGGTCTGCCACATTATCTGTGGAGTTGACTCTCTTGACCTCGACGTAACCTTCTCGAAGGTAATCGCGGATGAGGTGGTATCGCCGCTCAATGTGCTTGGATTTCTGGTGAGACCTCGGCTCCTTAGCAAGGGCTATGGCGCCATTGTTGTCGCAGTATAGAGGAATGGCATCTGATGGCATTACTCCAATTTCTGCAGCAAACTTCTTGTACCAGAATGCTTCCTTCGCAGCCTCTGATGCAGCGATATATTCTGCTTCCATGGTGGAATCTGCTATCACAGTTTGCTTGGAACTCTTCCAGCTGACAGCTCCACCATTGCACACAAACAGACTTCCAGATGTCGACTTTCGATCATCTATATCGGACATGAAATCCGAGTCTGTGTATCCCTGGACTTGGAGTTCTCCATTACCAAAGACCAACATCATATCCTTAGTTCTTCTCAAGTACTTAAGGATACATTTCACAGAAGTCCAGTGTTCTTCACCTGGATTTGACTGATATCTGCTTGTGACACTCACAGCATGGGCTATATCAGGTCGTGTACATAGCATGGCATACATGAGGCTCCCTATTGCAGAAGCATAAGGGATCTTGCTCATGCGTTCTATTTCCTCAGGTGTGCTGGGGCACATCTTCTTGGAAAGATGAATACCATGTCTGAAGGGTATTAATCCCCTCTTAGAGTTTTCCATACTAAACCTCTTTAGTACTTCCTCTATGTACATCTTCTGTGAAAGTCCTAGCATCCTATTCGGTCTATCCCTATAGACCTTAATTCCTAGAATAAAGGATGCTTCACCTAGGTCTTTCATGGAGAATTCCTTGGACAACCACATTTTGACTGATGTCAACATGGGAATATCATTCCCAATAAGGAGGATGTCATCCACGTACAATACGAGGAAGACAACAGCGCTCCCACTGACCTTTTTGAAAACACATGGTTCCTCTTCATTTTTGATGAAACCAAACTTTTTGATCACATCATTGAAACGAGTGTTCCAGCTCCGAGATGCTTGCTTAAGTCCATATATGGACCTTTGCAGCTTGCAAACCTTGTGATCAGTATCACTGGATGTGAAACCTAGCGGCTGTTCCATATAGATATCTTCCTCAAGATATCCATTTAAGGAATGCCGTTTTCACGTCCATTTGCCATATTTCATAATCGAAATAGGCTGCAACGGCAAGCAATGTGCGGATGGATTTTAGCATAGCTACTGGGGAAAAGGTATCCTGATAGTCAATGCCTTCGCGTTGACTATAACCTTTTGCCACTAGTCTAGCCTTGAATGTCTCCACATTCCCATCTGCACCAATCTTTCTCTTGAAGATCCATTTACACCCAATAGGTACTATACCTTCTGGTGGATCTACCAAGGTCCAGACTTGGTTTGAGTGCATCGAGTCAATTTCTGACTGCATTGCCTCTAAGCCATTTCTCGGAGTCGATATCTGATATCGCCTCGTTGTAGGTTTTGGGATCATCACCATGAGCACCATTACCTACGAGGAACATTTCCTCTACTTCCTCTGAAATAATACCTAAGTATCTTTCAGGGGGACGGAAAACTCTTTCCGATCTACGAGGTGGAGGAGGTAGTGTTCTTATTGGCTCAACCTGATTTGGTTCCAATTGGTCCTTAGCTCGTTCTACTTGTGAGACTTTCTCATCAAGCTTAATCTGCTTTCCAATGCCGCTATCTTGAATAAACTATTTTTCAAGAAAGATGGCATGTCGACTCACAATCACATTGTGGTCTTCTGGAATGTAGAAATAGTATCCTAATGACTCTTTAGGATATCCTATGAATCGAGCTCTAAAGGACCTAAACTCTAACTTGTCCGCTTGTTGTCTTTTGACATGAGCCGGACAACCCCAAATTCTGAGATGACTCAGACTTGGTTTCTTACCGTGCCATATCTCATACGGTGTGGTAGGAACGGTTTTAGAGGGAACCCTATTCAGTAGATAAATTGAAGTTAACAATGAATGTCTCCAAAGAAAATCAGGGAGGTCTGTGAAGCTCATCATGGATCGAACCATATCCAATAGAGTCCGATTTCTCCATTCTGAAACCCCGTTGAGTTGAGGTGTTCCTGGTGGAGTCCATTGAGAGACTATGCCATTTTCCTTGAGATAGTCTAGGAATTCCCGGCTAAGGTATTCACCTCCTCGATCTGATCGAAGAACCTTAATGGGTTTTTCAGTTTGTTTTTCTACTTCATGTCTGAATTCTTTGAACTTTTCAAAAGCTTCAGACTTGTGTCTCATAAGATACACATACCCATACCTAGACAGATCATCGGTAAAGGTAATGAAGTAGACAAAATTGCCTCTAGCCGGCACATCAAATGGGCCGCACACATCAGTATGTACTAGGGCAAGGAGATCTGTGGCCCTCTCCCCATGTCCAACAAAAGGGAGTTTAGTCATTTTGCCTTGAAGACAAGATTCACAAGTTGGATATGACTCAAAAGTCAATGGACTCAATAGCCCATTTTTCTCCAATTTGTTGATCCTATCTTCTGCTATATGACCTAATCTCAGGTGCCATAGATATCTGTCGTTTGGACTATCCCTAGGTCGTTTGGCATTCACGTTTTGCTCGATAGTTAGAAACAGGTACATCAATATGTAGCTGATAAAGACCATTAATAAGGAAACCATTTGCAATTTTATTTCTTTCATAAAGAATGTTACAATGGTCCTTAAAGAAGGTGAATCACATAACCTTCTTGTGCTAAGCATGAAACAGAAATCAAATTCCTGCTAGCTGCAGGCACATAATAACAGTCTTTCAAAACTAAGTCTAAACCAGATGGTAATCGAAGAGGGTATGTTCCCACGGCTACTGCAGCAACTCTTGCTCCATTACCGATGCGTAGGATCATGTCTCCATCCCTCAGCCTCCTGCTATCCTCAAGACCCTGCATGAAAGTGCACAGATGAGCACTAGAACCAGAGTCAAGCACCCAACTGGATGCAGAAGAAACCGTAAGGTTAGACTCAATAACGAGCATACCTCCAGAAGGACCTTCCTTCTTGTTCTTCAGGGTGGCCAGGTAAGTAGGGCAGTTCCGCTTCCAATGGCCGTCGCTGTTGCAATGGAAACACTTTCCTTTGCCATCGGCCTTTCTTCTTCGGCTTCTGCCTTCTTCTTCTTTGATCCTTCCACCTTTTGCTTTTTCACAGACTTCTTTTTCTTTCCATAAGACTTTCTTTTGGAAGAAGTCCGTTCCATAGCAAGAACTGAGCCTTTAGAACCTTTCATAGAAAGCTCAGCGGTAACCAGCATATTCATTAATTCGGCCAAGGAATTTTGAAGTTTATGCATGTGGTAATTCATGATGAATTGCCCATATGCATCAGTCAAGGATTGCAGAATAATATCGTTCTGCAGATCCAAGTCCAACTTCACACCGAGCTTCTCAAGCTCTTCCATGTCCTTGATCATTGTCAGACAGTGATCTTGGACTGACTGCCCATCACGCATCTTAGCCTTAAAAAGTCATTTCGTGACTTGATATTTGGCTGCGCGACTCTGTTCACCAAACATCTCCTGCAGGTGAGCCAACATTTGGCGAGCAGTCCCGATATCTTCATGTTGGCGCTGGAGCTCATCAGACATCGAGCCCAACATGTAATATCTGGCCTTATTATCTTCGTCTAATCCATTTTTCCAGAGACGCTCTCTGTTCAGTGGATGGACGGGCTGGTAAGGTGGGAGGGTCCTGGTCCAAAACATGTGGTTAACTTCTCGAGAACCCAAAACTAATTTTGTAGTTCCTGAGCCAATCTTTATAATTGGGTCCAGTCAGTCTATGTGTGTCCAGGATACGTGCCAATGGGTTGGACGCAGACATTTTTCCTGTAGAGAGTCAAAGATTCTAGTTAGATACTGTAATTTTGACTTGACCAATTTGTTTAGGAATTTTATTTTTAAACAAATTAGCTCCCACTATTTTCTCGGATCCCTACACTCCCTCTGTAGAGATGCGAAAATCTCCACGATTAATGATTTCTAGTGGGTGGTGCGGTCTCACCAACTGACTCATCACCTCACCTAACAGTTATTGGTGATGGGTTAGCCAATGAGTGAACAACTCTTGTTCAATGATTCTCTAATCATGGTGCACCCAAACTTGGTCTCTAATTCATGAATCTCACCGTATCCGAAATATTGATCCACTCCTTAGTTAAGTCAGACCCACCATTTGCATAGACTGGGTTCCTAATTGAGTCTCTCACCGTATCCGGAATATTGAGCCCAACTCATCCTCCAGCCCATAGCATCCAATGCCTAATAGACATGGTTGCATCTTCCCGGTGCAACTGAGCCACTGTATCCAGCCGAGAACAATCAACCCCGGGAAGGGCCCGCACATCTACAATGGTGGAAGACCTCAGACTTAATCTTTTCTTAGGGAGAATTGATTCAGGTCTCATTAAACTAGACTTGGCTTAGTCATAACAATTATGACTAACCTAGTGGCATGGGTTAGCTCGGATTATTGACCACCTCAGATCAGAACTGTGTCAACAGATATGGCCAGGTAAGTGAGACCGGTGGAAGGAATATGCCATTAACTCGTACAAGAACGCATTCAGGTCGAGTAGCTTCCAATTAAAAACCAGTCGGTCGTCTGTGCCAAACTTACCTTAGACACCAAATTGTTGAGTCAGAACCAATTGGGTTAGCCTACAATCCAGACTCTAACCTCTGAGCCTAATTAGGTCTTGCTTGATCGTGACTCGATCTTGACCCAGACTTAATCCTATTAGGCTGGTCAATTTAAGCATTGTTGATCCCATCTAACCAACTCTTGATTCGGTTTGATCAACCGCTTAGACCTAATTGAGCTACCCAAGCCCGAACCCAGTATTATGAATATGTCTTAGATCTGAAATTCTCAATTTTAGACCTAATTAATATTCCATAAACTTAATTCTTAATTAAGTAGGGTTCATAAACAAAATATGCACAATAAATCCTAGGGTTTCAGGATCTAGGGTTTTGCAGAAAGTAAGTTTTGGGTTTCTGATTAAGGACGAACACGCAGCACCCCTACACATCATAAGAACACCCCATCGAATGGGAAGAGAGGGCCTTTAAACCCTTCTTCGTTCTTATGACCGGACGGCCAAGAGGAACGCCTTAATCAGGAACATGCAATACTACAAAACAGTTTTAGATCTATATCATATATCTCATATACAAATTAGATCTAATCATGGCATATTTTGCATACATCTCATGTATCGAATCATGCATATTTTCAGATCTAAATTATCTCATAATAATCTAAAAAATTAGATTTAAATTGATCTAATCAAAATAAATTCTAATCTAGATAATTATGTAGAACTATTCTACAACTAGTCTAGACATGCATCAATCATATCTCATATGATATTTAAAATTAAATAATTTTTATTTATTTTTTTTAGATGTTATTATAACAATTATAATATCAAAAAATAGTAAATAAATAGATCTAAAATATGATTTAATCAGATTAAATCAAAAACATGCAAGACTATTCTATAGAACTATTCTATTCTAGAACTAGTCATGCATATCTTCTAATCTTAGATCCAAATCATTTAATTTTAATTTTTTTTTCTGATTTCAGATCTGATCACATCTCATGTGACATCTCTGAAATCACTTTATTTTCTAATTAAAATAAAATTTAAAATCAGATCTAAATAATTTTAGAACCATGGCTCTGATACCAGTTGAAGGGAAATCCTGATTTTTCCGGTCCAGGTTCGTTCAGATCTGATCAGAGATCAAGAGATATATTTCAAAAAAATTTTCTCTTTGATCTCAATCAGATCTTGATATGTTTTTAGATCTGATTCTTATTATTTTAATAAATAAAATAAAATAAGATAAATTAAATCAAATTTAATTTACCTGATTTGGGTAATCCTATTACCCTGTTGATGATCCTGATTGCAGCGGAAGGTTCTGGATCTTAGCCACGCAAGCGCCTGGCCTCTACCGGTATCCACTCGGGCTTGGATCTGGAGATCCTCTTCTTCTCTATCACATCCTCCAAAAATTAGATCTGGATCTGATCTGGAGGATCTTCAAAACTCTTTTGAAGATCAGCAGTCGTCCTTTGCAGCAGCGCAGCCTTCTTGCTTTTGATCGCCTTTCTCTTGATCTGAATCGCACCAACCAAGTCCAAAACTTTTTTTGGACAAGGGAGAAAGAAGGAGAAGCTATGGCATGGAGGAAGGAGGGGAGAGGCAGCCTTGGGGCGTGGGAAATTTTCAATTTTATACTTTTTGAGTTGGGCGCAGGGTCTTATTTATAGACTAAGCTTGTGATCCAACTCCTCTTCCTTCCCAACCAATCACAACCCTTTGTGAAATCAGATCTAAATCTGATTGGTTGGAAATAGAGTCCCCTGGATTCCTCCTTAGAGGGTGCCTAAGACCAGTCAAACTTGGATTCTTAGTAGAACTCTAATTGGAATCCAAAAAGGGAGATGGAGTCCTTGTCCAACAAGGACTCCTAGGCGCCTCCAACTTGGGCTCACGCCACCCGGGTTGGCGTGCGCCCTTCTCCTTGCCAGGTTCTGGCAGGGGGACAGGCCCCCACCAGCTCTCCAATAGGTGCATGACATGTGGTCAAAAGTCAAAGTGGTCAATGGTCAACGTTTGACCAGTCAAGGTAGACTTTTGACCAAAGTCAAAGAACAAGAAATGGCAGGTGACCAAAAATGGCAGGTAATGTCTTACAAAATAAGACAACCTTTTTCTGACTTGGACAACCTCCAGTCAGACCATATGAAGGCCTCTGATTGAGCACAAACTCCTTTGGCTCAGTCAGGACAACTTATTTATGATAGTAAAAGAAGAACGTTAGGTTCAATCGAGTGCTAGCACGATTTTCCTTGAACCTAATTGAATCTCATTCAGATCAATTGAACTAGATCAGTTCAATTGATGATCACCAGATTCAAACCCTTGTTTGTGTGACCCAGTTAGGTTCAGTTCTGTATGGTAATGGGATATGTCATGATCTCTATCATCGACATCATCGAAACTCCTTTCGATGGATCAGAACTCTTCTGATTCGAACAGCTAGAATGATCGATCATCTAAATCATTCTAATTGCTCCCAAAATCCACCAGTGACACCTAGCAGTATATGGTGGCAACCCATCAGAGCTGAATGCGAACCTCTTGGTGCAGCTACCTGTGTGATTAAGTTCTTCTATCTTGAGCCCCGATCAGATTAGGGTTAAGGTGAACTCGTCAAACCCTAGTCTCTGTCATATGATGTAATCATTCGATTCGAGTCCAATGTGAAAATCTAAATAGAAACTCTTTCTATTATTTCACTCTGCCATGGCCATGGGCTTCTGGACTTGATTCTCATGATCATCATAGGGCTGCTCCTCTACCACCGAGGTAGATAGATTCCATCTTGATGCAATCCAGTTCCTACAATGAACATGCTATAGCCAACATACACCTCAGGGTTCCATATGGCTAGGAGACCGAGTAATGGTGTAGTCAAACTATAACACCCTCAAGGTGAACTGCCGATGCATCTCAGGTCAAAGAACCAGACACACACTACTGCAGCATCGAGTCAGTCATTGACGAGAAGGTAGACTTCCTAATGACTACTCGAGGTGGTCACGCTCAGTGCCCTCGTTCTCTAACGAGTACCTGTACTCTCGCTCCGGTGTCTCCACACCGTAGACTCAAGACTCATCTACTAAAGAGAAGCAATTGTACACCAACCTTCTGGATCAATCACCATCCTCGTGATGATCTTATGATCAAGAGCATTTTATGAGTTAATAATGATTATTCATATCTTAAATTTTCAACTCTTGAAAATATGAATTATCATTATCATTAACTCAAAGAATGTATCACAGATACTAAATACACATATGTGATAGAAAATAATCTATTTTATTGATAATAGTCAAAATTATAATTTTATCCTTAAAAGTGTATTACAAGTATCAGCTAATTCTGACTTCTAGGACACATATATCTAACAGGCCACTCCTAAATACAATACAATATAATATAATATAATATATCTATTACTTATTAGTAGTTGCAATACCATATTTTAATATAAAGTACTATAATTATTATTATTATTACATATTAATTTGCTATTACATAATATATATTACATATGAATATGATATTATTATTTCAGTATAACATTATATTTATATTATATAATATTATTTTATATTGATATAATATGGTGTAAAGTATTGTTAATCTATAATTTATATAACTTATTTTAATCTAAAAATTAAAATAAATGTAATAACCACAAAATTTGAGGATATTTGAATCACAACTTACTTCAGAAAATGCTTTTAGGGCAAAACTTCAAATTGAAGCTTTTTCCAAGTAGAAAATTTTCAACTTCTGGAAGGACCAAAAAGTTGTTCTAGATTTTCTACCTTATATATCATTAGAGGGCTTCAAAAAAAATTTTAGCTCTTCCAAAAAATGCCAAACAAGCTCCAAGAGGCCCTTCCAACTTATTACTTCGGTGACCTCACTAGAAGGCTTTATTTCAAAGTTCCAAAGTTTCTCCCAGGGAATGATAGGAACCAAATACTAAATATTAGGGACTGAATCCATAACTATCATTAATCCAGGTTACGTTCCCAAGAGACAAAAGGAAATTAATAAATCATAGGTACAATAATTACCAACTAGTTAAACCAGAGCCCAAAGCTGTCGAGGAGGACATAAGAGAAGTCACATCAAAGTCATTAACATAGTACAGGAGTATGGTTTTCACTTAGAGGCTACTTGTAACAACAATTAAAAGAAAACCTAACATAATGCAATGGGATATAAAATTTCTCACATGGCAATTTTAACTTCAGATTGTAATGCCTAATTTAAGAATTTTGCAATCCCAAATGGTTTCCTTGTCAAAATAAATGTGCCTGGTTCTCTTTGAATGTGTTAAAAATCACAAAAGAGTGAGGCAACACCACTTCACTAATGCAAGCATGACTTTTCTATTTTTGCTCATAGTTGGGGATTCAGAGTGCCAACAGCCATCCAACAACAAATTAAAATGACTAGGCATAACTTAAAACTCAACAAGAACAAACAGATACCGCATGGTTGTACAACTAATAATGCAGTAACAGAATGAAGTCTCCCTACCTTGTTGCAGGCAGCAATCAGCATTGGCATCTTCACACCTGTCACCTGAAGTCATGGAGATGAAGAGAAACACCAGGACCACAACCTCACCAGAAAAGAACAGAGGTTTATATACAGAGAAAGTTTGATACAGAACTAGAACATCCCTGGACCAGCTACTACGGTAAATTTGCAATCAACTGAAAATGGCTTCTCATGTCTGCACCTCAACTCTCTTTGGAGCTGGATCTGTAGGATTCAAATGGCGTTTTATTTCAGACCTCGGCGTATCTCTGATGGCTTTCTTAGCAGTGGCAGCCTGGTTAGCTGCAATTTTGATGGCAGGGTGCTTTCCAGCTGACACACCTGCTTGTTATTGATAACATGGCTGTCATCAACTTTTACAGCACTGGAAAAACGTTTTTGTATATGCAAGTTTCAAGCAGGTATCAAAATGTTCAAAGCAAATGGAATTAGCAAGGATCATCAGGTGATGATGAACAATGCCAAATTAGGCAGACTATGAGCATGCAAGCTAGAACATGAGTTTCATCCTTGCAGGTTGCCACCCTACTCATGCCATATTGCATGTTTATTAGGAAAAACACTACAAATATGAAAATATCTCATGTACACAAGAAAACCAAGACTAGAGCTATCTCAATATCTAGACTTACATGTATGCATGATCAAAAGACAGTATAATTATGTCTACTACATTATCAATTCCATACAAATATTCATGATGTATAATATGACTTGCAGCAGTGAGAGGAGAAAACCAGATCCATAAGCCAATAGAACAAGCCAAAATGCATTTGTTACAAGATGGCATACTAATACCATTAGATCATATTTTGCAAATCAAGGAATGCTATACCGCCCAAAACTGTCTGGTTTAGGGCGTACCAAGCCGTACTAGGGGCGGACCAGCATGACTCCACCCCTCGATTCAAGAAAACCAATAAAATAGAGGAGAGGGAGGAAGAGGGGGTGGGGGGTGAGGTGGGGGGGAGGGGTGTGGGGGAGAGCGGCCGAGAGAGGGAGAGAGGGTTTTTGTGCGGCTAGCAAGCCCGAACAGATAGCATGCTGCCATACAGTACATACCACGGGGCAACCAATACAAGTCCTGGTACCAGCACAGTATGCCTTGCTGCATATAGGTTTGCAACAAAAAATGCCATAGCTTTAAGAAAATAAAAAGCCATATTCTGTGAGTATAAAGCAGACTCACCACTGCTTGGAAGGGACAGCCTCTTCTTAGCTTGAGAATCCAGCAGTGATGGCCTCTCCTTTGGATTGCTATATGACCGAGTGCCAAGTCCAGAAGGACGGGAGATGGCTTCTCCAGAAACCTCCTCAGATGATGGCTTTGATTTCCCCTTAATTGATAGCATAGCAGAAGAGGTTAGATGGCTCACAGATCGATTTGATGAAGAGCCACTTCCCTCAGAATGTGATGGGCCTGTTTTCTGGTTTAGGACATTGGAATGAAGATTCGAAATAGGCTTCTTCCCTCCAGGTTTGTTCTGCGCCCTAGTTCCGTGCCTTCCCTCAGGTGGTCCATTTTCATGAACCATGACCCCATCCTTGAGATTGATGTCAAGGAACCGGTTCTCCCATGGACGAACAGCCATCCATCGCTCCATCCAGTTCCACCCCCAGTTGTTTTTATCTGGCTCAAATCCTGAAGGAGCTACAGTCTGCCTGGAACCTGCCTGCCACTACAATATAACCAAATTTGAAAGATACGCTTTGATTAATAGACTGCATGAGAAATAAAGTGTCATACAATCAATTATACAGAAACAGATAACATCCGCTCACAAATAATTACTTGATTCAAGTAACAAATGCTTCAGAAAGACCTGCTACTGCACCCAAAAAAAAAAAGGAAAAGAAAAAAAAAAGATAGGCCTTAAAAGCCCAAAAAACTAATTAGCCTCAAAGTCTGACATAATTATGCAGCTCTAGATGCTGCTTTTCATCTACTATTTGATCGAACTCCTATTTCATACACCAAATAAATTACAAGAGAAGAGAGATTAAAGCAGTCTAAGCCAAAAAGGTAAAGTGTATGCTAAGTGCCTGCCTAGTCATGCCCGATTTCCCTTTGTTGAGGACAATAGGAAAGGAATATATGGTTAAGATATATTAGAGAAGATTAGATAATGCAGGTTGAAAAATAGTAAAAAGCAAGTCCTATTTCTAATGCCAAATATGTAGTTGATTGCTAATGACTTAGCATTTTCAAACAACATGTCAGAGTGCCTCCTCAAACATGCCAGTTTTCGGGTGGGTATGGGATAAAACTGACGGAGTTATACAATTTTTGGCAAATATTACACATTGATAAAATCTAACACAAAAAGTCATATCCCCCATTTTCTAACCCATAAGAAAGAATAAAAATTGTACATTAGTTTTCAGAGAATTAGTAAAATGGAGTAAAAGAATTTTTCATTTGTACCATAACGATACTAAAATATCTTCAAACTATAAAGATATACTTACTAAATTTCAGTTGTTACTTCCTCCAAAAGGTAGAAAATAACGCATTGAGTTCATACCACAACAAAAGATAAAATTAAATTGTTTTAACCAGCCGACAAGATAAAGGCTTAATGGGTAAGCTGTGCATTTGTTCTTTTCCCTTTTAAAATTAAAGGACTAATGCAGATTACATCTTGAAAGGTCTGGCAGCTCAAATGTATAAGCAACAATATTCTTGAAAGTGAGATTAGGGTGAAGCAAACAACTGTATGAGTCATAATGGCCATTGATAAAATAGATTAGATTCATTGATTATGGAATGCTAACTTCTGATACTCAATGAAATGCAAAATCAATTTCTTCTTCAGATATTTTCATAGAATTAGAGCTATCAAACATGTAAACTTTGAACATTTGTACTTCTCTCTTCTATTTACTAATTTCACAGGCAATGCAAAACCCAAACTACTACTGAGTATGTAGATTTAACAGTGAAGACAACTACTCAGAGAACATTCAGTATTTCAATGAGAGAGAGGCCCAGATGTTTTTTTTTTTTTTTTTTTTTTTTTTTTTTTTTGGGGGAGGGGGGGGGACCCCCCCCTCGCATTATAACTATACATGTCCAAATTTTTGGAGATCTACCTGAGAATCTAACCAAGAACCTGTAGTTGCTAAACAGGGGGGTGTCACCAATGAGGCAAGCCAGACTTTAAATGCTATACTTCACTAAAATATGACAGTGTATATTTACAAAGAAGAGCAACGGTTAAATCCTCCGAGCAACCTTGAAAGCACAAATTTAAGTCCCTGCTGGATGGTGGGGCATCCCACCATCCCAAGAGTCTGGACAAGACTGGGGCAGGATGGGACATCCACTACCCGAGTTCGGGGTGCAGTTCCAGAAGAAAACCAGGACACACCCATACAGCTGGATTGAAATCCTTATTTGAAAGATAACCACACATCATTTGATCCATCTGTTTCGCTCAGATCGAACTGAATTTTCAAAACCAGATATATTCTCTGGAAACAGGTCTGCACGTGAAAATTACCCAGTCCAAGAAGCCAACCTCGACTAAGAGGAAAAATGCCCAAAAAGATATGAAAAAGCAGGGTGTAGCATTCTCCATGTTGAGAGACAACTCTATTTAAAGGAAATCATATATAACATAAATCCACTTCAGTCTCAAGCCCGGTAGAAAAAGAACATAGATGATACCAAGGTGGCAGCCTATAGTGTGCAACAAAATGGAACCTGGCTCGACGGAAACATACAGAGAAAAAGGATCCATACAGAACACGAAATTGATGGATGAGAGTTTTTGGCTATTAATGTGGAAGAAAAACTAGAGCGCTCCAACATTTGTAAGGTCTCTTTGTTCAAATGGCATATACCATAGTCGCCTCAATATTCTTTTTCTTTTTAACAGGAAGAGTGAGTTGCAATTCAGCATTATCAAATAATCTAAGCATATAACACAAGAAGAAACCATCAGACTATGAAGTTCCATGTCAGCCAAACTCTTAACAGCTATTGTGTCATAAGGATTCTCATGCTCCACTGCAACATGGCTCTACAACATGTCAAGCATTTGAAATTCATTATATTATGAATTAGATGCATTACATGGTTTCATGTTTTTTATTAAGTGTCACCTGATGAGTGAGAGCATATGCCATGGCTCTCTCACGCTTGGCCGCTGCTTCTTGCCTCTTTAACAACTTGGCTTGAATTTCTTCCACAGAGCCAACACTGTCACACCAGCCTTCCTGCATTCAAATCATACGACTGAGAATTTCTTTTTATCATTTTTAGTCAGTGGTACATCAAAAAAGACCAATGGGATTGGACTACATTAAGTAATGCATCTGATCTACCGAAAACTGATACAAAAGGTAGTGAGAGTTTATGTTTTATGCACACTCAAGTAGTCCACTAAATGGTGGGAGAAAAAGTGATAGCAAACAAGGGATTGACAACACCAAAAAGCAAGCATTGGAAAAAGCCTATGGAGAGACAAGAAACAGAGTAAAACAAAGAAAAACCATTTTGTTTCAACAATGATATCTCATGGTTCAGCCGCTAGCAATAATTTATTTGTTAAAAGGTCAATATTTTGTTGATGCATATCGAGAAAGAACCATAATGTGACCTCTTGATGGACATAGAAGGAAATAAAGATAAATGAGGAATGTAGGCAAAAAAATCTTCAAATTATCAGGCACTATTTAGTAAGAAAATAATCTATTATGTTAAAAGCTCAGGCTCAAACACTCAAATTCAAGGCCATCATTAATTGTTAATTTCAAAGAGAGCATAAAAATAGATTCCACCGTGGATATTCCCACAAACTCAAGTACTTCCTTGTCTATAAGCACACAATTGCATCTGAAATGACTCCCCACAATTATAAGTCTTCCATTAAAGCAAGAGCCAGCATGAAGACAGCTACCTCCCAGCACACCATATATCAGAAGGTCAAAGATTCAATATCATTTCCCGATTTCAAAAAAAGGCAAGAACTACAGTTCTCAGAAGGTCAAAGATTCCCAGCATATTGAAGAAAAAGAATTATACTCGAATCACATTCTCGGAACTACAGTTCTCCAGCATCCTAAACAAACCAAATGCCTAAAGTCTCACTTCAGAAAATGTGACTTTTTGGAACTCACTTCTCTTGAAGTGGCCACTTTGCACTTTGGCCACTTCAGTGCAAGCAAACAAGCTTACATGTGTACTATATGCAAACCAAGGTTTAAGGACTCGGTACCGGAGGCTGTGTCAACCGGCCAGCGGTATGGTTTGGTACAAATCCATACCGGATCGGGCCAGCGCAAACCGACACAAAGGAGAAGAGACGAATCAAGAGGAGGAAAAGAGGGAAAGAGGGCAGGGGGAGGGAAGGGAAGGGAGAAGGGGGGAGGCTATGGCTAGAGAAGACGTCAGTGGCTACCACAGGTGGGCCGCCAGCACGCTCAGAAGGCCACAAGGCTGTAGGTTCATCCCTCCTTTCACGACCGAGAGAGAGAGATAGATAGATATAGAGAGAGAGTGGGGAGAGAACAAAAATGAGGGAGACAAAGTTGCCAAAGAGGCCGCTGAAGGGCCGCCGGATGGTCCAATCGCAACCTCCAGCACCATGAGTGTGAAACAAGGGCCATCCCCCTATTTCACAGTTTTTCTTTATATTAAACATCAGATTTAACCCATTGCTGGCCTCACTTAAAGCAAACCCATTACCAGCTTTAATGTTTTTTTTTTACTTTTAAAAAAAAAATCTTAAACAACGAAGCCGGCAATAAGTTTGTCGGCTTCACTGATTTTTTAGCCTTTTTTTTAAAAAAAATCAAACAATAAAACCCAGCAACAGGTTTGCCGGCTTGACTGTTCATCTTCGTTTTTGAAAAGAAGCCGATGCATGAACAGAGGCGACCACCCCTGTTCCATGGCTGTGCCTCCGTCCACACGGTTTCTGCCGCCTGGTGGCCACAGTAGCCATCCAATAGACTCTGGCAGCCCCTTCGCTAGCTGCGTCTGATGAAAAATATGTAGGATTTTATGCTTGAATTTCAAAACTTTTTCAAAATAAAATGCAGCGGAAGATATAGATTAAATTATTTAATCTACAATAGCATGTAATCTAATTACTAAACCCTATATCTAGGACCTATAACATATCATAATGTATTTATAAATCTGAAAATAAATATTTTGGTATTGATTAAATCAATATCCTAGATCTAGAACAGTTCTAGATCTAAATCCTAGATCGCATCTAAGTGAGAGAAGAGATTAAATCTCTTACCTTCGCATGGATCGAGAACTCCACGGTTGATTTTCGTTGTTGCCTTTGAAGCAACACACATCCGGCTTCTACAGGTAATCCACACGAGGCTGCAACACAAATCGAAGGTTCGTCGAATGAAGATCCGCTCGAAGTGCTAGCTTCTTACGGATCCCTCCTAATGGTTAATCTAAAATTTATTCTTCTAATATCTTAGACAATCCAAGAAATGAAGAATAAGAGAAGGAATAAGGGAGAAATTCAATCCTTGGATCTCCCAAAAATCAGAAAATAAAAATAAGGAAAAACATCCTAAGAAAAGACAGATCTTCTCTTTCAAGACATCAATGATAGATGTCCTGAAAACATCTCTATGTTAGGACAAGAGGAGACCTCCTTTAGATTTTTATCATGTTTCCAGATCTAACATTATCTAATTTTTTTCATAGAAAAATCCCACAAATAAATAGAGAAGAAGAGTTCTCAAAGAAATCCTAAAAGAAGACCTTTCTTCTCTTCTTCTTCTCTGATCAGATCATGTCCAAAAAGAATATCATGCTCCAACAACTTAGAGCACTCATCCCCACACCCTATTCCTCTCTTTCTCTCAGATTTTTTATCATATAAAAATACATAAAAGAATAGAAAGGAAAAACTTAAAAGAAAAAATCAAGAGAAGACAATCTTCTCTTACCTTTGCCTTCATCAAGACATGAACTTTTCATGTCCTAGTGAAAACAGTTTCTTCGAGGAAGTAGGCACCTCAAACCACCATGCCCTCTCTCTCTCTTTTCTTCTGGTTTTTGCCATGGAATCCTAGGGATTTTTTATGCCTATTTTCTATCACATAGGAGGCGTGCAAAGATAAGGCATGACTAGGTCAAAAGACTTAGTCAAAGAGGGAAAGCATGGACTCTTAAGGGACGCGTCCAACTCTTGGATGCCCATCCTAAAAAATTAGGCATCAGATCCCTCAATTCCACGTACAAAAAGAAAATAAAAAGGACAACAAAAAATAGGTTGGCGTGGGAAAAGAATGCGCAAGAGAGAGGGAGGAATTTTGGTTTCATAGGACTCTATCTCACCTTGCCATGTTTGATCAATTCAAACAAGATTTCAAATACATATTTTAATTCCTAAAACCATCGAAATCTCATGCCAATAATGGAAAAAAAATGGCGTGGGTTTTTCTATCTTGGCGCAAGGGAAGAAGAGTCGCAGTCCAACTGGGACTCCTCTTGTTTGACTAGATCAAAACTATTTTAAACCCAATCAAAATAGAATTAGTGCAAGCCTAATTATGGGTGATCCTTGTCCAACTAGGAACCCAATTAAGTCAGGTTTAAACCATATTTAAATTTAATTTAAATCCCAAGTTAATTTGAAAGTAGGTGCATTCAAGTCCTAGTCCAACAAGAACTTGTTCCCCCTTGCAATTGATTTATCCAATAAACCAATTGGACTTAACCCAATTAAGTCCAAATCAATTCTAATTGAATCTAATTCAATTAGACCTGATCTCAGTCTGATAGCTCAATCAAACTGAGCCAATTAACAATCCAATTGCTAATCAATCCTCCTACAACACTTGCATTAGGTCAAACATCAATCGTATTGATTGTTTGACCTTAGAACGATTCTCAATCATCGATTAACCATCTGATCAGGTTAGAACTTTTTATGTGTGTGATCCCATAGTTTCGAACCTAAGTCGGTAGCACAGGAGCCAATTCCCGTACCTATTGAAGTAACCATCTAGCAATGGTTTCCGATGTCCGGATAAGTCAAATGTATGTAAAGCAACATTCTTAGAATTCTGACCTATGGTTACCGTATAATTCATCTCTATGACCAATAATACTCAAGACGACTTCGAGTAAGCTGTCAACATTCATACAAGTCATCTCTATTATGTTTCAAAATTTTGCAAATCCCGTGACTCCTTACAAGGATTACCCAAACTTAGGTTTTGCTAAATTGAAAAATAGTGAGTCATTCTCTTCCTAAAGTTAATCAGGAGAGGTCAATCCCCTTTTGACTCACACACCAACTCTACAAGTACTAAATTGTATACCCAGAAATCTTCCAAATCTATATTAGAAATACAGGCAGTCCAACACCAAAGTACAGTGAATTGCTTACAAGTCACCGTGGTAATATCAGATCGGAGGGACACTTATATCCATTGGCCTTAGCTAGCTACTCTTGACAGTAGAGTGCTACATTGGTCATGTTCAGTGCAGATGTACTCCTACGTCTCACTAAGATGTCATACCAGTGTCTCCACACCACTAGGTTATAAGGACAACCAACGCATATGGCATACATCAACCTATACTCGATAAGTTAACGTTCTTGTTAATAACTTATCATTTGGTCGTGAACAGTTTAAGAACCATCCGACAAATCCTTCTTTATCGATTGATTGTGATTCTAAGAACTTCATCATAATTTAGGAGTTTATTTAAGGAAGATAGAACTTTAATGATGAACCAACCAAATAACTATTATTATTAGATAATTCATATAGAGGTTCCAATCATCTATAACTTAGATGATTGGCTTTAAGACATATTTTCCAATAACTCCCACTTGGACTAAAGCCAATCAAAACGATATCAAATATCCTATCTTCCACTTGAGTTCATAAAACTCCTTAGTTCCGAGGTCTTAGCAAATGGGTCAATCAAGTTCTCCTTTTTCATCGATCTTCCAAAGATTGACGTCATCTTGATCTAAAATCAAAGGTGATAGCAATACAGAGTATGTGGATCCTATGGTGCATCTTTGATTCTTTAGCCTGACCTATGGCTCTAGTGCTACATTAGAACTGGACCATCGATGGAGGGTGCCACTCCAAACTTGCTAATAAACTTATGCCACCACATAGCCTATATGGCAACATCATATGCCACGATGTACTCTACATTACTAACTAAATAGACTATAGTATCCTGCTTAAATCCTTTCCAGCAGATTGCTCCTACAATTAGGGTATGACCCAACACTCTCTTACTGTCATCTTGATCTGACTAAAAATTGAAATTAAAACATCCACAAGTTTTAAGTCAGTATCTCCATATTTGAGTCACTGCACCTTAGTATTTTCCAAATACTTAAGGATTGTCTATACAATCTTCCAGTGGTTTTTACTTCGATCAGACTAGTATCTGCTCACTACCCTTAGTGAGTATACCATATCTAATCTTGAATATGGAGAAATTAGATGACAGTCAAACCTTTAATCCTTGCAACGCTGGAATGCCATTCCCGATTAAGAGAATTTCATCCACAAACAACACAAGGAATAATACTACAGAACATTTTGCCCACTTACAAATGCAGGGTTTGTCTTTGTTCATAACAAAGACATCCATTCAAAATGTTTGTTCGAACTCTAAGATGATAGCCAAACGGGCTTTATAGATCCTTACCTTCCCATCTATGCTACTCTAATCCTTTTGAAAATCTATTCACACCCAATAAATTTTATCCCTTCAGGTGAATCAAATAGTGCATGCACACCATTGATTTCCATGAACTTCAATTTGGATTTAATAGCTCCAAGCCATTTCTTAGAGTTAGACCTTTGCATGACATCGTTATAGGTGATCAGATCCTTGTTGTTCTCATCAAGCTCAACAAGATCATCGTCCGAATCAAGATACTGAAGTATCTGTCCAACCAATGCAGTACTCTACCGGATCTCCTTAAATGTGCCATTTTAATGGGCTTCGAATTTGATCTGATCAAATCTAATTCTGTAGGTTTACTAGATTATGTCGGTTGATTTTCTACCAATCAAACTTTTCTAAGTTCAACTTGACAGGCATCAATTTCTTCTCTAAGGAACTTCTTTCCAAAAGAAATGCCCTACTGCTGATGAACATGTTATGTTCTTCGGTATGGTAGAATTAATAACCCTTAACCAACTATTGGACCAAGATCCAAGTTTATCTATGTGCAAACCTATAACATAGGCCGATCAACTCCAAACCCGAAGGTGAGAGAGTCTAGGTCTACGCCTAATCCATATCCCATATGGAGTCTTTACAACAGATTTACTTGGTGTAAATTTTCAGAGTAAAACAAGTGTCACAAGAGCACAACCCTGAAACAGGCAGATTAGTAAACCCTATCATGGATTGAACCATGTCTAACAAAATTTAATCTCCTTTCAGATACACTGTATTCCGAAAAGGAATCCACCGAGAGAGAACCTATTCTCTCCTAGATATGTCACAAACTTACTGGATAAGTATTCGCCTCCTCGATCAGATCGAAGAGTTTTAATATCTTTTTCAATTTATTTTTCTATTTCATTATTGAATCATTTGAATATTTTAAATGATTCAAGCCAGACACACCCATGCCCAGATAGATCGTCTGTAATGAAATATTGGTATCTTCCTCTAGAACTTAAGTTCATAGGTCCACATACATCACTATGTACGAGATTTAGAACTTTATCGGCTCCTTCATCTTTTCCAGTAAAATATGGCTTTGTCATCTTTACAAGAAAACAAGACTCACAGGTCATTAATGATTCACAATCATTGATGTCGAGGTTTTTCTCTTAAGCTAGTCTGTTTATCTTGTTCTTGTCAAGATGACTACGCCCATAATGCTAAAGGTAGACATCCATGACATAATCTAAATTGAATATTTATTAGATGTGTACATTACACTTAACAAACTTTATAAATATTAAATATCATTTCTTTATTGTCCATGTATTATTATAATATTATTCATAATAATGTCACAACAATCTCTTTTATTGATAAATAATAATCATCTCTGACCAAAAGACCAATAGAGATCACATTTATCATAATCGATGGACAATAATAACAATCACTCAAAATGACATCTTTTGAAAATTAGCTTAACAATTCCTAAAGCTAGGATTGGAATAGGACTTCCATTCCCAATATTCAGGTATTTCTCACCATTTTCAACTATTCCACTTACCTATAGTCCTTGCAATAAATTGCATAGGACTACTGGTATCCAATAACCAGGTAGTAGAATTTTAAACAGAGAAATTTTAAGGTGTTATCATATAACATCCTTGATGAGCAACTCTTGCTCCTTTTTCTTGTTCAACTTGTTATGATCAAGAAAAGCAAGACAATTCTTCTTCCTATGATCCTGCTTCTAATAGTAGAAGCACTATGCCTGATTTGGATCAATTTTGGACTAATTATTTTGACTGGCCTTAAAAGCCCCAATACGAACCCATTCGTACTGCTGAACCAAATTCAACTTTCGATACTATTTATCGAAGTTGGGTCCTATAAGTCATCATTATCTAACAGTGACAGAAGCAATTATGATTTAGCCTTAATTTGAGAAAAGAGAACAATGACCTAATGTATATGAATTATTTTAAGCCTAGAGACTTGAACTTTAGTCTAAAGATTCTTCCACTATTTTATTCGGATTGATAGCCTCTACCTCCAATTCGAAAAATTACTTTAATTCCCTAATAGGTACTAGAATCCACATAGACTGCACACAAGCCCAACTATGGTTGGTCAACCCATATACATCTAAAAATAGGTTCATAATCAATTGTTTCTCTAAACAACTTCTAGTAATTTAATTTTACCCTAAAAATCTAATCAGTAGGCTAAGGCCTCCATTGTAAGGATTCGATTAGGTCCAACCATTAACATGACCATACTTAATGCATCTAACCAACGAATGATTAAGCCCAACTATGATTAGTCAACCTAACCACCATTAGAGAGACATTCAAGTCATATGATGAATGATAATTCCATTAGTCAACAAGCACCAGACCTATGGGCCTCCGATAATTATTGAGTTAATGGGGATCCATTATCAAACACCTTAATGGGAGGCTATAACTCAATTATCTCCATAACTTTGTCAGTTTAAGAACATAATAATTTTAGAGGATTTAAAATTATTATGATTTAAGGATAGAAAGGACATGGACCAATTTGCTCCCATTGACTTCTCAAATCTTTGACAAGGACTAAGATCAATATCGATCCATGGGCACCTAGATCAGTCTTGCTAAATAAAATCAGTCTCACTGATTTTCTATGTGACATGGATTAGCACAAATCAATGAGCAACCTAATCAAAAGCTGATTAACTACATTAGCTAGGTAAGTAAGATCGGTGGAAGGGTCTGCTAAGGCTTGCCTTAGACACTATCAGAAATGATCAGATAAGCGGGCTGCCAATTAAAAACCATCGGTCTAGAAATGCCAGACTTACCTTAGACACCAATCGGTTTATCAATTTTGATTTGGTCTGCCCAAAGACTCGGGCTCAACCACTGAGCCACGATCAGTATCTGCTGGAGGTAAAAAGACCCCCACCGAAGTCCTTGGCTGAAGTCCTTGACCGCCGACCTCCTTCCTATTGGGATTTGTCGATTTCCTCAACAACGAGTTCGTATTGCAAAACCTCTCAACAACACACGGAAGTTCAGCGACTCGATCTCAAATAGTAAGAGGGAACTGCTATTTAACTAACCTTCTCAACTTGAGATGAGTGGTAGGGTCCAAGTTCGGCTCTTCCAACCTTGATTAGCGGTAAACTTGGAAGATAGTCGAACTCCTCCAGTCGCGCTCCCTCCAGACGAACTCCTCCGATCGCGCTCCCTCCGGACGAACTCTTCCAATCGATCTTCATCCAGTCAAACTCCTTCCGATCATCCAGAAGGACCTCATCATCCATGCAAATTTATCTCCCAACTCAACACAAACCAACCTGCACGCAAATGATTTTAGAGAAATCCGAACTTCTCTAGAACTGTCGTGACTTAAAACTCTTCACTACCAACACCTATTCCATCCAAACCTAAGCTATCAAATCTCAACAGGCTGGCATATCACGACAACAGACACCACTCTCCGTAACAAACTCCACGTGGCCCCGAACAATCCACTACCAGACGGTTATGGCTGTCACCATCAGTTTGTTACAAGCTTCGTCTATAAAAGAAATTCTTCAGATACGTGTTTCTCTAAGCTCTCCTCTCCTTCCCTTCACTTTGCTTCTTTATATCCTGAGCACTTCATTCCAGTTAGCCGAAAAATTAACTTAAGCGTCGGAGGATCCTGCCGGAGCCACCCACCTCCGATTTGAACTTCATTTTGCAAGTTCCGTCAGCGGCCTTGCTTTCTCCACTCTAGCCACCTCTGGCATCCTCATGAATTTCCGCACCAACAGTATCCATTTGTTAGATGTATAGACTTTGATCAACTATAACTATTAAATTGATCTATAGAAATAACCTAATCCTGATTAACTATTAATTAGGTTTGATCAATTTCTTAACTTAGTCCATATTTAATCTAACCCTAGGTCTAACCCAGTTAAGGACCTGATCAAAGCTAACCCATTAACCTTTAACCCATGTTTTATGAATTTGTCTTAGAATCTTCAAATCACAAACCTAGATCCTAAACAATCACTTAATTCTTAATTAAGCTCAAGGCTTATGGGTTTGGGTTTTTGGAACCTCAGAACTAATTTCTGATTTAATCATTTGAAACATTTTCAAATTGTAAACAATTTACATTGAATCATATTCAATATATGATTTTAGATCTGATTTGTTTTAATATTTAGATCACGTCCTATGATTTCGAATCTAAGATTTTGCAGAAAGTAAGTTCTCAATTTAAATTCTATAAAACAAATGTATCATACATATACATTCTAAATTCAAAACAAAAACTACATATCGACATATTCAACAAGAGGATCTAGATCTAAATATAAAACACATCACATAGATCAGATCATAAACCATTTAAATTTAGATTTAAAATCTAAAAATAAATCATAAATTATTTTAGATCTTATCTAACATATTTATGATTTAGATTATTCAGATCAGCACATACTAGGACAATCTCTCTACTATAAGGGATAAACCTTACAGCAGGACAATCTTATAATCAGTATGTCCGATCCGATATTAATTAGACCTAATCTAAATAATCTAAAATAGATCTAACATCTATTTAATTTCATATTTAAAATCAAAAGAATGGATCATAAAATTATTTAAATCATATCTAACTTATTCATGATTCAAAAATAGATCAGCACATATTAGGACAATCTCTACTGTAAGGGATAAACCTTACAACAGGACAATCTTATAATCAGTATGTGCGATCTTTAAAATTTTATTTTCGAATTTATCTTAATGCAAACATGATCATGTTATAATAGAACCTAGATGCTCTGATACTACTGATGGAAAATATGTAGGATTTCATGATTGAATTTCAAAACTTTTTCAAAATAAAATGCAGCGGAAGATGTAGATTAAATTATTTAATCTACAATAGCATGTAATGTAATTACTAAACCCTACATCTAGGACCTATAACATGTCATAATGCATTCATAAATTTGAAAATAAATATTTTGATATTGATCAAATCAATTCCTTAGATCTAGAACAGTTTTAGATCTAAACCCTATATCGCATCTAGGTGAGAGAAGAGATCAAATCTCTTATCTTCGCACGAGTCGAAAACTCCGCGGTTGATTTCCATTGTTGTCTTTGAAGTTGCACACGCGTTCAACCTCTACAAGTAATCCACATGAGACTGCAACACAAATCGGAGGTTCGTCGAACGGAGATCCGCTCGAAGTGCTAACTTCTCGCAGATCCCTTCTGATAGTTAATCTAAAATTTATTCTTTTGGTCTCTTGAACACTCCAAGAGACGAAGAATAAGAGGAGGAATAAGAGAGAAATCCAACCCTTGGATCACTCAAAAATTAGAAAATAAAAACAAGGAAAAACATCCTAAGAGAAGACAGATCTTCTCTTTTAGGACATCAACGATTAATATCCTGAAAACATCTCTATATTAGGACAAAAGAAGACCTCCTCTAGATTTTTTCCACGTTTCCAGATCTAACATTATCTGATTTTTCTCATAGAAAAATCTCATAAATAAATAGAGAAGGATTCTCAAAGAAACTCTAAGAGAAGACCTTTCTTTTCTTCTTATTCTCTCATCTGGACATGATCAGATCATATCCAAAAAGAACATCATACCCCAACAACTTGGAGCACTCATCCCCACGCCTTATTCCTCTCTCTCTCAGATTTTTTATCATATAAAAATACATAAAAGAATAGGAAGGAAAAACTTAAAAGAAAAAATCAAGAGAAGACAATCTTCTCTTACCTTTATCTTCATCAAAACATGAACTTTTCATGTCCTAATGAAAACTTTTTCTCCAAGAAAGTAGGCGCCTCAAACCACCACGCCCTCTCTCTGTTTTCTTTTGGTTTTTGCCGTGGAATCCCAAGGATTTTTTACACCTATTTTCTATCACATAGGAGGTGTGCAAAGATAAGACATGACTAGGTCAAAAAACCTAGTCAAAGAGAAAGCATGGACTCGTAAGGGAGGCATCCAACTCTTGGATGCCCCATCCTAAAAATTAGATGTGAGATCCCTTTATTCCACACACAAAAAGAAAATGAAAAGGGCAACAAAAAAATAGGGTGGCATGGGAAAATAATGCGCAAGTGAGGGAGGAATTTTGGTTTCATGGGACTCTATCTCATCTTGCCATGTTTAACCAATTCAAACAAGATTCCAAATACATATTTTAATTCCCAGAACCATCTGATGTGGGGCTTGGAGACCTCTCATTGGCGTGAGAAATCTCACGCCGATAACGAAAAAATATGGTGTGGGTTTTTCTATCTTGGCGCAAGGGAAGGAGTGAGAGTCCCAGTCCAACTGGAACTCTTGTTTGACTAGGTCAAAACTGTTTTGAACTCAATTAAAATAAGATTAGTGCAAGCCTAATTATGAGTGATCCTAGTCCAACTAGGAACCCAATTAAGTCAGATTTAAACCATATTTAAATCTGATTTAAATCCCAAGTTAATTTGGAATTAGGTGCATTCAAGTCCTAGTCTAACAAAAACTTGTTCTCCCTTGCAATTGGCTTATCCAATAAATCAATTGCACTTAACCCAATTAAGCCCAAACCAATTCTAATTGAATCTAATTCAATTAGACTTGATCTCAGTCCAATAGCTCAATCAAATTGAGCCAATTAGCAATCCAATTGCTAATCGATCCTCCAGCAACACTTGTATTAGGTGATTGTTTGACCTTAGAACGATTCTCAATTGTCGATTAACCATCTAATCAGGTTACAACTTCTTATGTGTGTGACCCCAAAGGTTCAAATCTAAGCCAGTAGCACAGGAACCAATTCCTGTACCAATTGAAGTGACCATCTAGCAATAGTTCCCGATGTTCGGATAAGTCGAATTTATGCAAAGCAACATTCTTAGAATCCTGGCCTATGGTTACCGTATTATTCATCCCTATGATCAATAATACTCAAGACGACTTCGAGTAAGCTATCAATACTCATACAAGTCATCTCTATTGTGTTTCAAAATTTTGTAAATCTCATGACTCCTCACGAGGATTACCCGGACTTAGGTTTTGCCAAATTGAAACACAGCGAGTCATTCTCTTTCTGAAGTTAATCAGAAGTGACCAATCCCATTTTCACTCACACACCGACTCTACAAGTACTAAACTGTACCTAGAAACCTTCTGAACCTATATTAAAAATACAGACAGTCCGACACCAAAGTACAATGAATTGCTTGCAAGTTACCGTGGTAATCTCAAATCGGAGGGATACTTATATCCATTGGCCTTAGCTAGCTACTCTTGATAGTAGAGTGTTACATTAGTCACGTTCAGTACAGATGTACTCCTACATCTCACCTGGATGCCATACCAGTGTCTCCACACCACTAGATTACGAGGACAACTAACGCATACGGCATACAACGACCTACACTCGATAAGTTAACATTCTTGTTAATAACTTATCATTTGATCGTGAATAATTTAAAAACCATCCGACAAATCCTCTTTTATCGATTGATTGTGATTCTAAGGACTTCATCATAATTTAGGAGTTCATTTAAGGAAGATAAAACTTTTATGATGAACCAGCCAAATAACTATTATTATTAGATAATTTATATATAGGTTCCAATCATCTATAACTTAAATGATTGGCTTTACGACACATTTCCCAACAGCGTCTTCCTCCAGTAAGTCACTCTCCTTCTTTCTCTTTCTCGCTCGATTTGCTTCCTTATCGAGGGACACTGAGCAACGGAGGGAGGCCTTCGGGGCCCTCCGACGGCGACGTCCCATGTCTCCCTACTTTCATAACTATATTATGAAAGTAAATTATTGTTTAATATTTTTTCAATAGTACCTGTTGGTGCAGAATCTGATTGTCGTCAGATCCAGTTGGGGTGAAGGTGAACGAGGTCATCGCCAGGGACCTGCAAAACAAAGTCCCGTCCGGAGCCGATGGGGGGTGGCTCCGGCAGGACCCTCCGACGATCAAGTCAGCTCTTCTGACCAACAGAAATGGAATGCTCTGGAATGAGTTAGGCAGAGTTTAGAGAAGGAGAGGAGAGCTTAGAGGAAACATATCTAAAGGGTCCCTTTTATAGACGGAGCTTGATTGATGGTGATGGTATCGTCAGGCCGATAGTGACAGCCATACCGTCCGGTAGTGGTGGGTTGCTCGAGGTCTGGCGGAGTCAGTCACGAAGGGGGAAACCACTTGTAGCGTCATCGGTGGCAGACTGATGGTGACCGTTCGTCCAGATTTAATAGCCGTGGCTCTGAGAAAATAGGCATTGATCGGTGGACTTCGGTATGTATCAATGAGGAGTTTGGACTCCTAGAGGAGTTCGACCGAAGGGGAAGCTCAGAGGGAGTTTGGCTCCCGCAGGCGTCTGGCTGGAAGAGCGCGGAGGGAGTTTGGCTCTCGTGGGAGTCCGACTGAAGTTCGACCGCTAAGGAGTTCAGCCGGATGGAGTTCGACTAAGGCCGGATCGTTCGGAGTCCGAAGGAGCTCGGCGCTAAGGAGTTCGGCCGACTGAAAGAGTTCGGCTAAGGCCCGACCGCTGGGAGTCCAAAGGAGCTCGGCCACTGAGGAGTTCGATCGGCTGAAAGAGTTCGGCTAAGACCCGTCCGCTGAAGCTCTTTTGTGGCTGTCGGTTGCATTAGGCTGAGCATCAAACTGGACTTCCGCAGGAGCGGGGTTTATCCCCAACAATAGTCCCCCCCACTTCCGAGTTCGAAACTCGAAGGAAGGGAGTGCAGAAAAGGCGACTGCCGAAGTCCTCTTCTGGGCTCCGTACTGGTTCAGGCTGAAGCTTGGAGGAGATCTCACCTCCAGCCAAAGTTGATGTTGAAGTTAAAGCCCGGGAGAGATCTCATCTCCAGTCGAGGTTGAAGTAGATCTCGTCTCCTACGGTCGAGGTCGGAGGTTGAGCTCCTCGGAGGCGATATTGTCTCCAGCAGCCGAGGCTGACTCGGGGGAGATCTCCTTTCCTGCAGCCGAGGTTGATGCGGGCGCTCGAGGGAGATCTTATCTTCTACGACCGAGGTTGGCTTGGTCGCTCGGGAGAAATCTTATCTCTGACCAAGGTTGACTCGAGCGCTCGGGGGAGATCTGATCCCCTGCAACCGAGGTTCATACGGACGCTCGAGGGAGATCCGATCTCCTGCAGCCGAGGTTGTCGCGGTCGCTCGGAAGAGATCTTATCTCTAGCCGAGGTTGGCTCGATCGCCCAGGAGAGATCTTATCTCTAGCCGAGGTTGTCACGATCGCTCGGAAGAGATCTTATCTCTGGCCGAGGTTGACTCGGACGCTCGGGGGAGATCTTATCTCCTGCAGCCGAGATTGACGCGAGCGCTCGGGGGAGATCTTATCTCCTGCAGCCGAGGTTGGTCCAGACCCTGCAGCCGAGGTTGGCCCGGACCCTCGGGAGAGATCTTATCTCCTGCAGTCGAGGTTGCCTCGGGGGAGATCTTATCTCCTGCGACCGAGGTTGATGCGGACGCTCGGGAGAGATCTTATCTCCTGCAGTCGAGGTTGCCTCGGGGAAGATCTTATCACCTATAATCGAGATTGATGCGAGCGCTCGGGGGAGATCTTATCTCCTGCAGTCGAGGTCGGCCCGGACCCTCGAGGGAGATCTTATCTCCTGCGGCCGAGGTTGGGTCGGGGGAGATCTTATCTCCTGCAGCCGAGATTATTGCAGACGCTCGGGGGAGATCTTATCTCCTGCAGCCGAGATTATTGCGGACGCTCGGGGGAGATCTTATCTCCTGCAGCCGAGGTTGGCCCGGACCCTCGGAGGAGATCTTACCTCCTGCGGCCGACGTTAATGGTTGGCCCGGACCCTTGGGGGAGATCTTATCTCCTACGGCCGAGGTTGCCTCGGAGGAGATCTTATCTCTTGCGGTCGAGGTTGATGCGAGCGCTCGAGGGAGATCTTATCTCCTACAGCCGAGGTCCACCTGGAGTGGAGGTGGATGATGTCACCGTCGGGGACCTGCAAAACAAAATCCCGTCCGGAGCCAATGGGGGGTGGCTCCGACAGGACCCTCCGACGATCAAGTCAGCTTTTCTGGCCAACAGAAATGGAGTGCTCTGGAATAAGTTCGGCAGAGTTTAAAGGAGAGGAGAGCTTAGAAGAAACATATCCGGAGGGTCTCTTTTATAGACGGAGCTTGATTGATGGTGATGGCCATACCGCCTGATGGTGGGCCGCTCAAGGCTGCGCGGGATTCGATGTGGAGAGGATGGTATCGTCAGGTCGATAGTGACAGTCATACCGTCCGGTAGTGGTGGGTTGTTCGAGGTCTGGCGGAGTCAGTCATGGAGGGGGCACCGCCTATAGCGTCACCGATGGCAAACTGATGGTGACCATTCATCCAGATTTAATAGCCGTGGCTCTAAAAAAGCAGACATTAATCGGTGGACTTCGGTATGTATCAATGAGGAGTTCGGACTCCTAGAGGAGTTCGACCGAAGGGAAAGCTCGGAGGGAGTTCGGCTCCCACAGGCGTCTGACTGGAAGAGCGCGAAGGGAGTTCGGCTCTCACGAAAGTTTGACTGATGTTCGGCCGCTGAGGAGTTCGGCTAAGGCCCGACTGCTGAGAGTCCGAAGGAGTTCAGTGCTGAGAAGTTCAGCCGACTGAAGGAATTCGGCTAAGGCCCGACGCTGGGAATCCGAAGGAGCTCGGCCGCTGAGGAGTTCGGCCGACTGAAAGAGTTCGACTAAGATCCATCCGCTGAAGCTCTTCCGTGGCTGCCAATTGCATTAGGCTGAACATCGAACTGGACTTCGGTAGGAGCGGAATTTATCCCTAACAATAGTCCCCACACTTTCGAGTTCGAAACTCGAAGGGAGTGCAGAAAAGATGACTGTCGAAGTCCTTTTCTGGGCTTCGTGCTGGCTTAGGCTGAAGCTCGGAGGAGATCTCATCTCCAGCCAAAGTTGATGTTGAAGTTGAAGCCCGGAAGAGATCTCATCTCCAGCCGAGGTTGAAGTAGATCTCGTCTCCTGCGGTCGAGGTCGGAGGTTGAGCTCCTCGGGGGCGATATTGTCTCCAGCAGGCGAGGCTAACTCGGGGGAGATCTTCTCTCCTACAGCCAAGGTTGATGCGAGCGCTCAAAGGAGATCTTATCTCCTACGGCCGAGATTGGCTCGGTCGCTCGAAAGAGATCTTATCTCTAGCCGAGATTATCGCAGTCGCTTAGGAGAGATCTTATTTCTGATCGAGGTTGACTCGGGCGCTCGGAGGAGAGCTGATCCCCTGCAGCCGAGGTTGATACGGACGCTCGAGGAAGATCTGATCTCCTGCAGCCGAGGTTGTCGCGGACGCTCGGGAGAGATCTGATCTCTAGCCGAGGTTGACTCGATCGCCCGGGAGAGATCTTATCTCTAGCCGAGGTTGACTCGATCGCTTGGGAGAGATCTTATCTCTGGCCGAGGTTGACTCGGACGCTCGGTGGAGATCTTATCTCCTGCAGCCGAGGTCGTTGCAAGCGCTCGGTGGAGATCTTATCTCCTGCGGTCGAGGTTGCCTCGGGGGAGATCTTATCTCCTGCGGCCGAGGTTGACGCGGGCGCTCGAAAGAGATCTTATCTCCTACAGTCGAGGTTGGCCCGGAACCTCGGGGGAGATCTTATCTCCTGCAGCCGAGGTTGCCTCGGGGGAGATCTTATCTCTTGCGGCCGAGGTTGATGCGGGCACTCGGAGGAGATCTTATCTCCTGCAGCCGAGGTTGCCCCGGGGGGAGATCATATCTCCTGCGGCCGAGGTTGATGCGGGCGCTCGGGGGAGATCTTATCTCCTGTAGCCGAGGTCGGCCAGGATCCTCGGAGGAGTTCTTATCTCCTGCGGCCGAGGTTGGCTCGGGGAGATCTTATCTCCTGCAGCCGAGGTTGACCCGGACCCTCGGAAGAGATCTATCTCCTACGGCCGAGGTTGATACGGGCGCTCGGGGGAGATCTTATCTCCTGCAACCGAGGTCGGCCCCAGACCCTCGGAGGAGATCTTATCTTCTGCGGCCGAGGTTGCCTCAGGGGAGATCTTATCTCCTACAACCGAGGTCGCCTCGAGGGAGATCTTATCTCCTGCGATCGAGGTTGATGCGGAAGCTTAGAGGAGATCTTATCTCCTGCAGCCGAGGTCGGCCCAGACCCTCAGAGGAGATCTCTCCTACGGCCGAGGTTGGCTCAGGGAAGATCTTATCTCCTGCAGCCGAGGTTGGCACGGACCCTCGGAGGAGATCTTATCTCCTGTGGTCGAGGCCGATGCGGGCGCTCGGAGATCTTTTCTTCCTGCAGCCGAGATCGGCCCGGACCCTCGAGGGAGATCTTATCTCCTGCGGTCGAGGTTGCCTCGGGGGAGATCTTATCTCCTACGGTCGAGGTTAATACGGGCGCCCGGGGAAAATCTTATCTCCTACAGCCGAGGTCGGCCCGGACCCTCCGAAGAGATCTTATCTCCTGCGGCCGAGGTTGTTGCGGACGATCGGGAGAGATCTTATCTCCTGCAGCCGAGGTTGGCCCGAACCCTCGAGGGAGATCTTTATCTCCTACGACCGAGATTGCCTCGGAGGAGATCTTATCTCCTGCGGCCGAGGTTGCTATGGACACTCGGGAGAGATCTTATCTCCTGCAGCCGAGGTTGGCCCGAACCCTCGGGGGAGATCTTATCTCCTACGACCGAGGTTGCCTCAGAGATCTTTATCTCCTACGACCGAGATTTGATGCGAACGCTCGGGGGAGATCTTATCTTCTGCAGCCAAGGTCGGCTCGATCCCTCGGGGGAGATCTTATCTCCTACAGCCGAGGTTGCCTCGGGGGAGATCTTATCTCCTGCAGTCGAGGTTGCCTTGCCTCGGGGGAAATCTTATCTCTTGCAGCCGAGGTCGGCCCGAACCCTCGGGGGAGATCTTATCTCCTGCGGCCGAGGTTGCCTCAAGGGAGATCTTATCTCCTGCGGCCGAGGATGATGCGGGCGCTCAGAGGAGATCTTATCTCCTGCAGCTGAGGTCAGTCCGGACCCTCGGCGGAGATCTTATCTCCTGCGACCGAGGTTGATGCAGACGCTAGGGGGAGATCTTATCTTCTGCAGTCGAGGTTGCCTCGGAGGAGATCTTATCTCCTGCAGCCAAGGTTGAGGTCTTTGACCTGCTCGTGTTAGGACGAGATTCTCCTCCTGTTTCTAACACGGCAACTATTGACTGCTTCTTCCCTGTCATCACATAGTTTTTGCACCCAGAAACAATATTATTGAAATAAAAGAATTTTACCGAAGGGATGTTACTGGCAGCACATCCCCGCTTCAGGGTCGTGGGGGCGTTGTTCCTCCGAGTTCCCTCGGGCAATAAGTCCCGGGCCGGACGACCTTCTCTATCTCATGCTGGCCTTCTCAATTTGGAGTAAGCTTCTCTTGGCTTTGACGCTGGGAGATGACAGCCTGCCGAAGTACCACGCCCCAAAGATAGCATCTATGATGCCAGGAGGCGGCCGATCTCCTTGCCGTTCCTCCCTCAATAGTGGTTCTAGCTTCTAGGAGGACTTCTTCGCGCCCTTCCATCGGGGCTTCCTTGATGACGAGATCAAGGAGTTCGAGCATTGCTTGCGCTGGGGAGGTCGTGAGCGCGGCCAAACTTCATTCCACCCTCCTATGAAACCTGCGGGAGAACTTCATACCCCTTTGTCGGGGCTTCCTTGATGACGAGCTCGAGGGAGAGTTCAACGGCCTCGCTTACACCGAACTTCATTCCGCCTCCTATGAAACCTTTGTCGGGGCTTCCTTGATGACGAGCTCGAGGGGAAGTTCGGCCTCACTCGCGCTGGGGAGGTCGTGAGCGCGACCGAACTTCATTCCGCCTCCTTTGAAACCTTTATCTGGGATTCCTTGATGACGAGCTCGAGGTGGAGTTCGGCCTCGCTTGCGCTGGGGGAGGTCGTGAGTGCGGCCGAACTTCATTCCGCCTCCTGTGAAACCTTCTAGGGAAGAACTTCTGCTCTCTGTTTCTCCTTCCTAAGGGCGATTGGTATGCTAAGCCAAATGCTCTTCCTTAAAGTCGGTTCCGGCATCCTAATGGTGGGTTTGCTGGCAAAGTCGCCGCCGAAAGCTGTCGCACGGCCTGCATCATCTCGACGAGGCACGAACCTGCTGGACCAGTAGGTTGAACTGCTCCGCATCTACGGTGGCTTCAGATGAAACCTGGGTTGCCGGGGCTGAAGCGGGAGCAGATGGACCTGGCACGGAGGCCGCCAATCGCCGAGTCGAAGCTCTCTTGGGAGGCATTCTTTCTTGGAAAAGAACTCTAGAAAGAAAGAAAAGAGATCTCCGAAGAGGGAAGAGAAAAATCGTCGCCGAACACTCCTTTAAGAACAAGGAGCCTCAAGAACACCTTAAGAACAGAGGCGGCAATCCTTCTAGCGCCAAATCTGTTGGTGCAGAATCTGATTGTCGCCGGATCCAGCTGGAGTGGAGGTGGACGAGATCGCCGCCGGGGACCTGCAAAACAAAGTCCCGTTCGGAGCCGATGGGGAGTGGCTCCGGTAGGACCCTCCGACGATCAAGTCAGCTCTTCTGGCCAACAGAAATGGAGTGCTCTGGAATGAGCTCAGCAGAGTTTAGAGAAGAAGAGGAGAGCTTAGAGCTTAAAGAAAATATATCTAGAGGGTCCCTTTTATAGACGGAGCTTGATTGATGGTGACGACCATACTGTTAGATATGTGTGTCCTAGAAGCCAGAATTGGCTGACACTCGTAATACACTTCTAAAGGCAAAATTATAATTTTGACTATAAATAATAAAATAGGTTATTTTCTATCACACAAGTATATTTAGTGTCTGTGATACATCCCTTGAGTTAGTAGTAATGATAATTCATATTTTCAAGAGTTGAAAATTTAAGACATGAATTTTCATTTATTAACTCATAAAATGCTCCTGACCATAGGATCATCATGAGGATGGTGATTAATCCGGAAGGTTAGTGTACAATTGCTTCTTTATAGTAGATGAAACTTGAGTCTATGGTGTGGAGACATCGGAGCGAGAGTACAGGTACTCGTTAGAGAACGAGGGCACTGAGCGTGACCACCTCGAGTAGTCATAAGGAAGTCTACCTTCTCGTCGATGACTGACTCGATGCTGCAGTGGTGTGTCTAGTTCTTTGACCTGAGGTGCATCGACAGTTCACCTTGAGGGTGTTATAGTTTGACTACACCATGACTCGATCTCCTAGCCATTCGGAACCCTGAGGTGTATGTTGGCTATAGCATGTTCATTGTAGGAATTGGATTGCACCAAGATGGAATCTATCTACCTCGGTGGATGAGGAGCAGCCCTATGATGATCATGAGAATCAAGTCCATAAGCCCATGGCCATGGCAGAGAGTGTGAAATAATAGAAAGAGTTTCTATTAAGGTTTTCACATCGAACTTGAATCGAATGATTAAATCATATGATAGAAATTAGGATTTGACGAGTTCACCTTAACCCTAATCTGATCGGAGCTCAAGATAGAAGAACTTAATCACACAAGTAGCTGCACCGAGAGGTTCATTTTCAGTTTTGATGGGTTGCCACCATATGCTGCTAGGTGTCACTGGTGGATTTTGGGAGCAATTAGAATGATTTAGATGATCGATCATTCTAAGTTGTCTGAATCAGAAAAGTTCTGATCCATCGAAAGGAGTTTCGATGATGTCGATGATGGAGATCATGACATATCCCATTACCATACAGAACTGAACCTAACTGGGTCACACAAACAAGGATTTGGATCTGGATATCATCAATTGGACTAACCCAGTTCAATTGATTTGAATAAGATTCAATTAGGTTCAAGAAAATCGTGCTAGCACACGATTGAACCTAACATTCTCCTTTTTCTATCTTAAAAGTTGTCTCGACTGAGCCAAATGAGTTTGTGCTCACTCAGATACCTTTACCTGATCTGACTGGAGCTTGTCCAAGTCAGAAAAGGATTGTCTTAATTTATGAGATAAATTTGAGACAACACCTATCATTTTTCGTCACCTGCTAATTCTTGTACTTTGACTTGGTCAAACATTGACCTTTGACCCTTGGACATCTGCCCATGTGTCATGCACTTATTGGAGAGCAGATAGGGGCTTGTCCCCTCTCTGAAAATTGAAAAAAAAGGGGGCGCATGCCTAGGATGGCGTGCGCCCATGGATAGGGATGCTGGAGTCCCATACGGATAGGACTATAGGTTGCTTTTTGGTTTCTACTTAGGTGGCCCTTGGGTATCTACTTTGACCAGTCTTAGGCACCATCTAAGAATGAACCTATAGATCTCTCATCTGATTGGATCATGTGATGTCATCCCACTAATCAGATTTAAATCTGATTGCACGAAGCAACGTGATTGACCGGGATGATGCAGCACTGCATGGCGCAGCAGAGTCTATAAAAAGATCCTGTCTGCACCCACTTTTGAGAACTCTTCCAAGCCACACCCCAAGGCTGTCCCTCTCCCTTCTCCACGCCACCATCTGGCCCTCTCCCTCCTCTCCACGTCCAAGAAAGTTGGGTTCTTCTGATTAGTGCGAGTCAAGCAATAAAGGCTGACGAAAAAGGAAGTAGGCAGCACTACTGTAGAGACGACGGATGATACTCAGAAGGTGTTTTGAAGATCCTCCAAATCAGATCCAGATCTGATTTTTGAAGAAAAGAAAGAGAATGAGAAGATCTCCAAATCCAGCCCGAGTGGATACCGGTAGAGGCCAGGCGCTTGCATGGCAGATCTAGAACCTCAGAGCTTCCGTAGGATCATCAACGGATAATCAGATTATCCAAGATCAAGATAAAAATTAATTCAGAATTAATTTAGTTTTATTTTCTTAATTATCAGATTATAAATCAGATCTGAAAAAGTGTTAGATCTGATCTGGATCTGAGAGAAAATTTTTAAAATATACCTCTCGATCCAATCAGATCTAAATGAACCTGATCCAAAAAATCTAGATTTTTCTTCACATACCGCCTAGTGACGGGCCGCTCGAGGCTGCGCGGGGTTCGATGCGGAGAGGATGGTATCGTCAGGCCGATAGTGACAGCCATACCGTCCGGTAATGGTAGGCTGTTCGAGGTGTGGTAGGCTGCTCGAGGTCTGGCGGAGTCTATCACGGAGGGGGGCACCGCCTGTAGCATCATCGGTGGCAGGCTAATGGTGACCGTTCGTCCAGATTTAATAGCCGTGGCTCTGAGAAAGCAGGTATTGATCAGTGGACTTCGATATGTATCAATGAGTTCGGCCGAAGAAGAAGCTCGAAGAGAGTTCGGCTCCCGCAGGCGTTTGGTTGGAAGAGCGCGGAGGGAGTTCGGCTCTCACGAGAGTCCGACTGAAGTTCGACCGTTGAGAAGTTTGGCCGGATAAAGGAGTTCGGCTAAGGCCCAGCCGCTGGAAGTCCAAAGGAGCTCGACGCTGAGGAGTTCGACCAGCTGAAGGAGTTCAGCTAAGGCCCGACCACTGGGAGTCCGAAGGAGCTCGCCGCTAAGGAGTTCGGCCGACTGAAAAAGTTCAGCTAAGACCCGTTCGCTGAAGCTCTTCCGTGACTGCCGGTTGTATTAGACTGAGCATCGAACTGGACTTCGGCAGGAGCGGGGTTTATCCCCAACAGTACCAAAGATAATTCCTAATCCATGTGAGAATACAAGGTTTGACACTAGGACGATCATTTTTTGAAAGGGATGAGTTAAATAGCTGTCAAAAGCAAGATTTAAGCTCTACCATTATCTGAATCTTTAACACGCAAGTTGGGTTTTTTTGTAGCCATTAAAGAGCTTAAACCAGGTGCTTGAGCGACTTTATGGGAAAAGATTGTACCTAATTGGCTGATTCTGTATTAGTATAATATATGGCTTAATATAAAAGGACATCAAGTATGAGTCAAGCAATAAAAAAGAAAGCTCTAATCAGGTTTCTCCAGTTGTTTGCATTAACTGTGCAAAAGAAACAGGAAAAAAAAAGAAGCATATCATGGTATTTTTGACGATGAAAAGGTAATCAAGATCAAAGAAAAGGTTATATGTAAGTTGATAACAAACAGATTGTGATGATAGCAAATCAGTCAGCAGGTATTAGGGAGCTTTACCTCTGTTTCTCGAACACGAGCCTCAAGTGCTTGTTGTTGCTGAACCTTTTGCTGCCCCAACTGATTCTCTAATGCCATGCGAACTCGCCTGGCTCTGACATGAGCCTGAACTCTTACCAAAGCTTGCATGCAGCGAAGAGTTATTGCAGCTTGTTTTCTCACAGCGTGACCCCTAACAAGGGCCTGAAGTCTAACCAGTCCTTTTAGAGCCCGTAATGCCCGTCTAGCCTGAAACAATGATATAAAGCATCCAAGCATCAAGAAAAAAAAAGCAGCAACCACATACTTACTATATTCAAACAAATTGCATAAGGTTAAAGTTCTTAAGTTGTGGTTTTGCTAGTCCGATCATTTGCTACTCTAATCAGAATGTTTTTGATTGGAAGCACCAATTACAAATGCTGACATGAAAGGGGTACCAATGATGTTTGTCATTCTCAGTGCTGACACTCATTTTCAAAATCGTAATACAGAAAGGTGTTTCTTTAGAGTATAGATCATAACCAAGAACAACTTGCAAGGAGATCATGCTAGTTATTTTTCTTAGAAATACTTGTGACAGAACATTCATGCAAAAATGCCATATTCTATATCATGAATGACCATATATTGACCACCCAGGTTAGGTCAGTTAAAAGTTGGTCGGCATCCAGTCAAAAGGTACATAAATATTTTCACAATCTAATTGCTAGAACTAACTTTAATTGAATTGAAATAAATTTGATAGGACTTCCTAGAATAAAGTGCTGATCAGCATGCATGATATGCCCAGATACATATCATCTCAGTGCCTTAACCAGAATGTGGCTCTGACGTGGCAGCAACTTTGTGCCAGTATTCCGTACCCACTACACAGCGCATGATAATGTCAAGTTGGCATCTCATCTTACACCTCAATCGACACCTCATAGTAGACAACCTTCTCTGGTTAACAATTTAATAAGCATAATGTTGTTGCTATGCTGATAAAATGTAGAAAGAATCATAAATGGAGGATCAGTTCTACCCACACACAGAAAATTTCAGATTTTCTACCGTCCACCCCCAAACATCCAGTGACGATGAGGATATGGAACTGAAACATGGCCTTGCATTCATTTTTAGAATCCCACAACTAAAATTTTCTGATAACAATGTGTCCATAATAAATAAATGCAGGTGTAAAAAAATAAAATAAAATATAGAGTTTAAGAGAGTATTCATGGTAGTATGATAAGAGATGCTGCGGTACCCACAGAGAATTGAGAGATCAAACGTCTGGAAACTCATAACTTCATGCTCTCAACACTGAAATTCTTCAGGTAAAACAAAATGATGGAGAAAGAAGCAAACTGGGGTTATACATATCAAGTCCATGCATACCCTCCTAACTCATAAAACTTCAGTTATGGGGGATAAGTAATAAATGAAAACAGGAAGTTCTAAAGCTTGGCACAGCCTAAGGTTGCTCCATTGTGACATGGGTGTCATAAGTTTGAAAAATGGAAACAGCCTCTCCACCCATGGGAGTAAAACCACACATATCTTACCCTCCCCAAACCTCCTAGCTGGGGGAGTCTCATGCACTGTGGCCACCCTTTTTAGGAAGTTCTAAGGCTTCATATAAATGGTTCACGTGGAAATCCCCTACCCGCCACAATCTAAGAAGTATTGATGGACAATTGAATAAAACTATGTCCTATGCAATGGTAAGTACAACTTTATCAACTCAATTATGCAGGAGCTAAGGTCCCCGCGAGTGCCCTCTATAACACTATCGCTCCTTATCAACTCATTTGACTAACAAACTAAAAAAGGCAACACAAACTGAATTCTACAACTAAGGTCCGTTAAAATATTGCTTGCAATTCACAATCTTGTTCATGTTATCATAAAATTATTTCCACTAGTGTAGTTATGTGTTATAATAGTGTTCACCAGATTACTTAATATAAACATAAAACTACCACCTGATATTTTCTAATTTGTTAATAATATAGTGATGTTTATCAGCAACATAAAATATAGGCACCGACATGCACATAATGAAAGAGACACGATCCAGTACCAGGAAAGCTCGAAAAGCAGTTTGAATAACTGTGGCAGCCCACTCCTCTCTTGAATTCAGCTCTGTTTGACCAGATGCCTGTACTTGAAGTGAGGTGTTGGCTGGAGAAGATGTGGAATGTGGGCTTGATTGAATATTGACATCTGCTGTCAATGGAGCAGTTCCAACAGCAAATTCATTATCCATGATAGCACCATCTAGATCAATAGAATGTTTCCTCCGGTTCCAGAACCTATTAGCAGTGACCCTTTTCTACAATGCCCATGGGTTATCAAGCAGGTAAGAATGAGAACAAATCCGCCCCAATTTATGGAATGAAGCTTCCTCTATATACTTCTATATCTCACATTATAAGTGGAGCACATGGATTTTATAAGCATCCAGAAAAGAATGTAGAAGCATGCAGTTTTTATAATGGAATTCAAAAAGGAACATATATAATGTTAGCTTAACAATCACTTATATATTATTAAAATTGGCACACATTCCTAAAATTATCACTCACTTTTCATCTCCTTCCCATTCTTCAGATTTCTGGTTATAATTGCCATGCCCAATAAGTAGTTTGTCATTTAAGTTGTTATCCACTAGGAAAACAGCTTTTAGGATCTGGTGAAATCTTCAGACATGCATCTAGTTAAGCTTCAAAACTTCTCTAGCTGTTCAATCAGATTGCGTAAGGCCTAGAAGGTTGATGATTTAAGGAAACTTATGAAGTCTTGGACTGATCATAAGCTGATAAAGAGTCCTATAAGAATTATGAGAACTTCGTTTTCATCTTGTGTTGGTGTCTTATGATAATGGGCCACCGTAATGACAAAGATAGATGGACTTACAAATTCATATACTGATATTTGAGTATTGGCTATTGCTGGAGTTCTAAAAGCAACCAAATATCAGACGAAAAAGGACACCAAATTAAAATAGGGACTAAAGGAGAGCATCAGATATACATTTACAATCTTAAGAAACTTAGTTTTGAGGAGCCCAGGCTCTTCTTTTGATGGAATTTCAAGGAGAAGATTCCACTTTAGAAGTTGGCCTTTAATTGAAATTCTTGTCCATGAAGAATACCTAAGAAAGAGAATGGGAGCTTTACGCATTAACCTCCTTTCAAATATTTCAATATTTTGTCAGAATTGCAAATGAAATGATGGACATATGTAAATATATCATAGATGATTATACTTTTAAAAGATATTTTTAGAGACGGACTAATATTAATTTTCCCAAGCTTGTGGTAAATCATTTTGTTGTTGGTAACCACAACTGATTTTATATGAGTAATCAGTTAGCTGCTTAAAAGTATGTTACATATTAAAAATAAGTCAAGTCAATGGCAAGATTCATATTTTTGTGGGCAAAAAAAAAAAAATTTGACATTTCTTTTTTTATTTAAAGATTTGATAAGTTCTGAAACAACTCCAAAAGGATCAGAGTTCTCCAAATTAAAAATATTGACTGAATTGGTATCCCAGTGCCAAATATGCTTATGCAGAGTATTGATTAAGCTGTATTACATTGCAATATCATTCAATACCAATCAAGATGTGCACATAAAATCCATTTGTATTCAATACCAAAACAAGTCAGGGGAAGACAGTCTAACATTTTCATCCTTATCTGAATGTTGTGACTTCTCTGGATTTCTTAGTCCGACCCATGATTTAAGCCACTTTGCAGAAATACCCATTGTTCTGACACTTCAGTTCTCAGATAACTAGGACCTGTTAATGCAAATACAGCAATGATCAGTATTGACTTTCAGTAATCATTTCCTCTATTCTGAGGAAGACAAAACATATAGAAACATGGATCACTAAATATGGACATATATGTAATAATAGCATTGACATCTGTAAGAATGTGGCTGGAATCTGAGTTACTTGAGGATACATGAAAATGTCTGGAAAAACTTGAAAAGCAAGGACGGCATTACAATCAAAGGTAATAATATATATATATATATATATATAAACAAAGATGATTGAACTTTTAGGAAAATTTTAACTTGTTGATTGCAGACAATCCACAGGAATGATTTGAAACTTTTTAAGCAAACCAGCATTGATTCTTGTATTATGCTTGATAAATAAGAAACTGATCCTTTAACGCATGGTTTGCCACATGCTGCCTCAAGAAAAATTTCAAAGATCGCCAATAAATTCTATAATGATAACCTAAAAGCTTTTCCAAGCCTAAAAACTTGCTACTCAATATATAGCATTGATGTATCAATAAATCATTAATTTTTGCCAACCAAATTTAGGCAAAATGTTATTAGTTTCTCTACCATCGAGTGCACTCTTAAGGCATACTACCATGCACATTCACACATGCACACTAAAATACATGCACATATAGACATGCACATGCACAAAAAAAAAAGCGACATAATAAGGACCGCTAATATCATATGCTGCCTATAGTGGTGCCATCAACTATGGTGATGAAATTCAAGATTTTAATTGAGAACTAATATAATTTGTAAAATTTCTCTCATATTGACACTGAATTTTCATGCCATGCACAGAAGGGTAAGTAGAAAAGAGGGTAACGGAAAACTAACAAAAAACTATATCTGCTCAATTAATTTATCAAAGTTCTCCAAAAAAATATTACAGCAAACGAGCTTATTTATAAACTGTTGGCCTTTCCTTGAGCAAATAGGGTTTTATAAAAAATCTCCTACAAACCCCTCTATTGGCTAATAACAATGAGGTGCACCACATTACTTATTGCTTAAAGAAAAATAATCTGAAATAGGTGCTAAGTTGCCAGTTGATCAACTACATAATGTTTTCCTGCTTCTTCTCTTTGGCCCCCCCCCCACCCCCAATTTTCCCTTCCATTTAAGCATTTCCTCTTTCCTCATATCTTCCTTTATCCTCCCCTTCTCTTATTTTCCTTCATTTTTTCCTTGTTTTCTTCCTCTCTTTTTTTCCCTTTTCAACCTCCTCGTCAATTCCTATCTTACCCCTAATTATATTGCTAGCATCTAAAATGGCTGTTGCATCCTTTCGTCAATAAAACTAGCTGCACCCCACTTTTCTCACTTCTTATATTTCTTCTTGGGTAAGAGTGCACAAATATAACCAGCCAATCACTCACATGGTTAGAGTAAACTGCCTAACCACTGCAGAATTTTAAATTAAAAAAGTTAAAAACAACAAAATCCTCTAATTACAACAGTAAATTATCCTAAGAGCAATCCAATTGTATTTCAGATCATACAAGTAAAGAGAAACTTTTAGATATAGTCCTTTTCTAGGATTGTTATAGAACCATGCACCAGTAGAAAACTCCAAGGTTGCAAAGCAAATGATAGGGTAACTAATAACTATAACACCATAAGACTACACATTGAAATCTCTTGTTTGTCCATGCTTCCACTAGGAAATATTTCAGTGAAGCTTCTTCTAAAGTCGGGACCACAGAATGATGGAAATAATTTATGGGAGATCTCAGGAGGGATCACTAACTTAAAGTAGTCATGGTGTAGGCTTGTAGTCACCCTTGACCTGTGTAGCTCACTCATCCTCCCTCCCTACCCCCAAGCTAGAGAGTCAAATTCAGTTCCAAGATCACGTTCTATTTAAGAAGAGGGCTGGCTGTCACGTACCTCTTTTAGGTTAAGTAGACTCACAGGACAATGACACCCTTAGATGCCAGAATCAGGGAGTGTAGATTAAGGTGTAGAAAAGCAGATATTTTGGAATAAAAAAGTGCCAAAAAAGTGGGAGCGGATTCAAGATTCTAGGGAGATTTTGAAGCACATACATCAGCAAAATTTAGAAAATTCCAACCATCAAGACTAAAGCCCAAGGTTTTCTTATGACTCTTCTCTTTAAAGAAGAGGCCTCCCTTGGAAACCTGGTCCAGAGATTGGAAAAGTGCTGCTCATATAGGGTGGTCTCCATCTTCATTGCTTAGATCAGCCAAAGTAGACTAAAACCAAGAACTCTCACTGACAAGTGAACCAAATTTACGAGGGAGAGTCAAGTTCAACTTTTATTTCTTCCTTCTTTTTTCCATATTTTCCTTAACTTTCCTCAGTTCCTAGCTATTGCATCTGTTGTATTGTCTTTCTACTAGACATTTTACCTTTTATCTTATTATTAGTAAATATACACTTGCTACCCAGACTTTTTAGACTCACGCAACTGCAACTTTTAGTACTTATGGGCATGTTCTCAATGGAAAATCTAGCACAGTAGCTGAAAGGAACCTTTTGTAAGCTATCTTTATATAATTAGTAGTTTTCATATTTTATTGCATGAGAGACTATAGCCCATTGAAATTGTAAATATAGCAATAGTATCCTAGTCAATGTCACTCATTGCGTTCTTTTTTCATCCACCATGTTCCTCAAGTTTCAAGTTGCATTGCACTTTTTTTTAATAGGATAAAGTTAAAATTGCTTAAATCTGTAACCAATTGTTGTACTCATGATACTTGCATATTATGACCAGACTTAAGTACCGCATCAAAGGGATATGCCCATTAAAAATGATATTAAGGTGTTTTTGCCTAAAATTCATTTGTAATTCTTGCCATGTTTCAAAGGATCTTAACTCATGATAGTTTTGTGATAGATAATATTCATGAAAATGGTCTAAAGTTATCTCAATTCATCAATTGTAGTCAATTTATTGCATTTATGGTACTGAATCATGTTAGTAACCATTCATATTATGTCAATAGATAATACAGTCATATGTGTAAATAATCATACTGGTACATGCATTGTACTCTTATATAGCTACATGTGCAAATTAGTGACCAACATAACTGTTCATAAGGCTTTGCTCTTATTAATAGTAATTATAGCATAATTGCAGACTGACCTTATTTCCAAACTTATAATATGCATGACCTCAATAAGAAATAGACTGAACATTTGATGCAGTCCTTATTTTTTCTACATTGCACCTATCAAACCTGTAGATCATTTCTAGATGATAATATATAATGAGATTGTACCAAAAATGTCTAATCTTTACATGCTTCATCTTTTAAGATTTTGGCACTACACCTTTCACCCATTAGGTAGGATTGACTGTCATGATTCAATTGCCATGGCCAAAATGGTGAGTGATGTGAGTCTAGTCTAACAGGGATCCATACATGTAGCAAGCTAAAATCCCCTCTCTCCTGCATGTTTTGGGACATTTATCACTTGGAGGAGCAAAAGTTACTAGTTCTATCACTCCTGAGCTATCATCAAAACATGGAAAATATTATATCATGAGACTGCTTTTGAATTGGCAAAGAATTCCTCTCATCAAAAGAGATGCAAATTTATAGTGGTTAAGCTAGAAAAGGATAACACAAATTGTAGGAAACTTGCACTAACAAATCTATTCCTTTTCTTATATTATCTCCAGGACTTTGTTTACAAAGTATTCTTTAACATGTTTTACCAAACGCATTATAAATCTATTATCCTTTAATGTGACTGATTTGTTCCTGTTATGAAGTATTACGAGCAACCAAAGTAAGCGTTATTCAGAGCAGGATGCTCAAGCACACCATATAATAAAGCAATAGCTATGAACAAGACCTACTAATTCATATATGTTGGGGATAAATCCTACTCCCGCCAAAGTCCAATCTAATGCTTGGCCTAATATAACTGGTAATCACGGAAGAGCTTCGATCGAGAATTCTCCCTCCAGCGGTCGAACCCCAGTCGAACTTCTTTAGTAGCTCAACTCCTCCAGCGGCCGAACCCCTCTCGGACTCCTCCAACGGCCGAACCCCTTTCGAACTCCTATAATGGCCGAACTTCATCCGGACTTCTTCAGGAGCCGAATTCGTACCAGACGGTTATGACTGTCACTATCAGTCTGCTACAGGCGACACCTCTCTCTCTTCGTAACAAATCCCACGTGGCCCCGAGCGGCCCACTACTAGACGGTTATGGCTGTCACTATCAGTCTGTTACAGGCTCCGTCTATAAAAAGGGATCCTCCAAATACTTTTTCTCTAAACTCTCTTCTCCTTTCCAAAACTCTGCTGAGTTCTTTTCTGAGCACTCCATTCTTGTTGATCAGAAGAGCTGACTTGATCATCGGAGGGTCCTACCAGAGCCACCACCACTAACTCCGGACGGGACTTTGTTTTGCAGGTCACCGAAGGCGACCTCTTCTTCCTCAACTTCAACTCGATCCGGCATCGACCAAATTCTGCACCAACAGGATTGGCGTTAAAGGAAGGGCCCTCTGATCCTGAGGTACCCTTGTTCTTAAAGAAGTGCTCAGCCGAACCTGTGGATCTTCTTCTCCAAGGTCCATCTCCATCCTCTTCCTCAATCCCAAAAAATGTCTCCAAAGAAGGCGACTACCCAGAGATCTACCGCTTCTACCGTCAGATCTGAGCCAGATCCACCCGTTCCTGCTCCAGCGCCGGCGCTTCAACCTCCTCCACCGGCAGCCCCGATAGATCCGAAATAGTTTAACCTGCTGATGCAGCGATTTCAGGGCTTCATTGAGATGGTGCAGACCATGCGGCAACCCTCGATGGCGGTTTCGTCAGAAAACCCACCATCGAGATGTCAGGAACCGATCTCAAGGAGGAGCACTTGGACTAGCATACCCTCGCCCCTGGGAAGAAAAAATAGAGAGCAGAGGATCCTTGTTCGGATCATGATTCTTCTCCGGAAGAGACCTTCTCCATCTACAGCCGTAAACTTTCGGCAAGGGTACTATTGGCCAACCTTATACCATGATTTTATGGAGTACGTTAAGAAATGTGACCGCTGTCAGAGAAATGCAAACATACAAAGACAGCCGACCTCCGAGCTTACTCCGCTAAGCGCACCTTGATCATTTGTGCAGTGAGGAATGGATATACTTGGCCCTTTTCCAACGGCATCCGGACAACGAAAGTTCCTCCTGATCGCGATCGACTACTTCACCAAATAGATCGAAGCCAAACCAGTAACAAAAATTACCAAGGCCAAGGTACAAAACTTCGTCTGAAAGTCAATCGTCTGTCGGTTCGGTCTGTCTCGAACTCTCATAATAGATAACGAACGACAGTTCGCTGGGACGAGGTTCGCTAAATTCTGCGAAGATCTAAATATCTTCCATCATTTTACGTCGGTAGCTCACCGACAGGCAAATGAGGAAGCTGAAGTGACCAACCGAATCCTGCTATAAGGCATCAAGACAAGATTCGACAGAGCAAAGGGAGCCTGAGCGGACGAACTCTACCACGTCCTCTGGGCGTACCGAACTACTCAAAGATTACCGACCGAAAAAACATCATTCGCCTTGGCCTTTGAAATGGAGGCGGTCATCCCAATTGAGCTTAAGCTCCCATCAGCACGGATCGTGGCCTTCGATGAGCAGCATAACTCACAGGACCTCAGAGTCAACCTCGACCTGCTGGAAGAAAAAAGAGAGGAAGCCCGAATTCGGATGGCGGCCTACAGACGAAGGGTAGCCCGATACTATAACTCCAAAGTTAGAGGTAAAATGTTTAAAGTGGGAGACTTAGTGCTTCGGTGAGCCACTATCTCTCAACCTTAGAATCAGGGGAAGCTTGCCCAAAATTGGGAAGGCCCGTATGAAATAGAGGAGATCGTCCGACTCGGAACTTATCGCCTGAAGGAGCTTGAAGGGGCAACACTCCTATGACCTTAGAATTCAGAAAATTTGAGAATATACTACTAGTAATTTTTCTCCAATAAAACTCCATTTCAACATTATTGTTTCTTAGTGCAAAAACTATATGATGGCAGAAAAGAAGCAATCGAAAGTGGCCATGTTAGGAACAAGAGGAGAACCGCATCCTAACATGAGCAAGTCGAAGACCTCCAGTTATTTAAGTCAGGAGGAGGGAAGAGACCCATTCAACGGCCTATCTGTGCCCCTATTACCATATTAGGAACAGGAAGGAGAACCTCGTCCTAACATGAGCAAGTCGAAGACTTTTCGATTATTGAAGACAGGAGGAGGGAAGAGACCCATTCAACGGTCCATCTATGCCCCTAGTTGCCATGTTAGGAATAGAGGAGAACCTCATCCTAACATGAGCATGAAGCAAGACAGGAGGAAGGAAGAGGTCCATTCAATGACCCATCTGTGCCCTTATTGTCATGTTAGGAACAGGAGAAGAACCTTGTCCTAACATGATAAGTAAGATTTCGAATTTAAGATAGGAGGAGGGAAGGCCCATTCAACGGCCCATCTGTGCCCCTAGTGCCATATTAGGAACAGGAGGAGAATCTCGTCCTAACATGAGCAAGTCGAAGACCTCCAATTATTTAAGATAGGAGGAGGGGAGAGGCCCTGACAACAGCCCTTATATGTGATTCCTATAATCCGTTAGGAAACAGGAGGAGAATCTCGTCCTAACATGAGCAAAGTCGAAGGCCTCGTTCATTTTAGATGAGGTGAAAAAGAGAGGCCCTGACAATGGCCCTTATGTGCCCCTACAGTGCCATGTTAGGAACAGGAGGAGAAACCTCGTCCTAATGTGAACAAGTCGAAGACCCTCCAATTATTTAAGACAGGAGGAGGGGAGAGGCTTCGACAATGGTCCTTATGTGCTCCTATAGCCCGTTAGGAATAGAAAAAGAACCTCATCCTAACATGAGCAAAGTCGAAGGACTCGTTCATTTTAGATAAGGTGAGAAGAGAGACCCCGACAACGGGCCATATGTGCCCCTACAGCCCATTAGGAACAGGAGAAAAACCTCATCCTAACGTGAGCAAAGTCGAAGGCCTCGTTCATTTTAGACGATGTGAGAAGAGAGGCCCGACAAACGGTCCTTATGTACCCCACAGTCCATTAGAAACATGAGGAGAATCTCGTCCTAACGTGAGCAAAGTCGAAGGCTTCGTTCATTTTAGATGAGGTGAGAAGAGAAGCCCCGACTCGACTGGAGATAGGATCTTCTCCGAGCTTTAACTTCAACAGAAGATAAGATCTCCTTCAACCACGGCTAGAGATAAAATATCCCCCGAGCTTCAACTTCAATGAGAAATAGGATCTCCTTCAACCTCAACCGAAGATAAGATCTCCTCCGAGCTTCAACTTCAATGAGAGATAGGATCTCCTTCAACCTCGGCTGGAGATAAGATCTCCCCCGAGCCTCAACGTCAGCAGGAGATAAGATCTCTTTCAACCTCGGCTGGAGATAAGATCTCTTCCGAGCTTCAACTTCAATAGGAGATAAGATCTCCTACAACCTCAATTGAAAATAAGATTTCCTTCGAGCTTCAACAGAAAATAGAATCTCCTTCAACTTCAATAGGAGATAAGATCTTCTACAACCTCGGCTGGAGATAAAATCTCCCCGAGCTTCAACTTCAAGAGGAGATACGATCTCCTTCAACCTTGGTTGGAGATAAGATCTCCTCCGAACTTCAACTTCAAAAGAAGATGAGATCTCTCTCTACTTCAACCGAAGATAAAATCTCCCCCAAGCTTCAGCCTCAACGGGTGCAGAGCCCGAAAAAGAACTTCGGCAGTTATCTTTTTTGTACTCCCTTCGAATTTCGAACTTGGAAGTGGGGGGACTATTGTTGAAGATAAATTCCGCTCCCACCGAAGTCCAGTCTGATGCTTGACCTAATGTAACCGGTAATCACGGAAAAGCTTCAATCGAAAATTCTCCTTCCAGCGGCCAAACTCCAACCGAACTCCTTTAGCAACCAAACTCCTCTAGCGGCCAAACCCCTCCCGGACTCCTCCAGCGGTCGAACCCCTTTCGAACTCCTACAATGACCGAACTCCATCTGAACTACTCCAGGAGCCGAATTCCTATCGAACGGTTATGGCTATCACTATCAGTCTGCTATAGGCGACACCTCTCTCTCCATAATAAACCCCACGCAGTATCGAGTGGCTCACTATCAGACGGTTGTGGCTGTCACTATCAGTTTGCTACAAGCTCCATCTATAAAAAATGATCCTCCAGATATGTTTTCTCTAAGCTTTCTTCTCCTTCCTAAAACTCTGCTAAATTCTTTTTTGAGTACTTCATTTCTATTGGCTAGAAGAACTGACTTGATCGTCGGAGGGTTCTGCCGGAGCCACCACCACCGACTCCGAGCGAGACTTTATTTTGCAGGTCACTAGCAGCAACCTCTTCTTCCTCAACTTTAGCTCAATCCGGCGTCGATCAAATTCTGCACCAATAATATATATGATCCTTAAAGTTTGTTTAAGAAAGCCAGAGAAAATATTTACTCAGGTTGCTCTGAAACAACCTGAAAATACAAATGGACACCACAATGTTTAAGAAAGTTCCATTTTGCATGGGCCCTGCAAAGACTTCTCAGCAACAAAAGCAAAACAACCATGAGGTGATTAGACGGGAGCAGGTGAGGCAGTTAGTCCACGGTCAAAACTGCCAAGTAATTATTAGATTCAAGTATTACCACTTGAGCAGATCATACTGATAAAGCATAAAGCAAATGGAAAACAAATGCACCCAGCTGCATTTTTAACACATACTATATATGATGTCCACATAATTAAACACAAAAATAAAAAAATAATCCAAGTCCCATTGGTGCATATCTAGAGCCACATGCTGAAACTCTAATACAAAACTCTACAGAGTCATAGAACAATTCGCAACTTGGCAAGCATAAAACAGACACAATTGTTCCAAAAAGGCTTCTTACTCTAGATGAAGGCTCTATGCAACTTGGCAAGCATAAAACAGACACAATTGTTCCAACAAGGCTTCTTAATCTAGATGAAGGTGAGAAGAATAACGCATGTTCCATGACCAATTTCGGCACTAAACCCAAAAAGACTCAATTTTGAGGCCTAAACAGCAATCAGACCTCACCAAACTTGCATTTAAACGATGAAAAAGATGAATCCACGGCGAATCTAAGGATTCCGCACGAAACGCATCGAGAAATCACAACTCCAAACCTTATGACCCGAAATACCCAGACCCAAATCCCAGGTAGACCTCATAGAAGACCAAAAAAACAAACAAAAAAAGCTCACATTACCAAAAGATCCCAGGCGACCCAAAAAATTCCACTGGCTACAAGAATTCAACGAAAAGGAGAAATGGAGAACGCCAACATGAAGGAAGTGAAGAGAAAGCACAGATCTGAGCAAAATGGAGGTCAAATTACATCAAGAAAGAGAAGGAGTATGGGGGAAAACTAATCTGAATCCGGATTTACCTAAGAAAGCGAGTGATATACCATTGCACCCTTTTCGTTTGACCTTTTTTCTCTTTTCTCTTGACTTTTTTCTCCTTTCCCCTTATCTTTGGCTGGCAATCAGTCTCTCACTCTCTTTAAACACTTTCTCCCGCTGTCGGATTCTGAATGAAAAGAAATCCTCTCTCGATCCTCTCTTTCTCCCGCTGTCGGGGACTCGGAAGGATCCATGAAAGGAGCCCGACCCTTCTTTCCTGCGGCACTGCTGCTCCTCCTAATCCTCGAGTCATTAATCCTTTCACTTAAACTCGAGCTGGAAGTGTGGCGACATTCCATTGGTTCGAGTTGAAGTCGTGTAGCCGGCTTTTGGGGGTGGGGGCGGTGATATCGTGCCACGTGTCCCCTTTTGAGGTAGTTTACTTTGCTTCCGATCCGGAGGAAGCGAGCTCATCTCTGGCCGTTAGTTGAGCTATTGGCAAGCATGCGGGGTTTGGTTAATAAAACCTGGGAAATCCACGGACGCGCGCTCTGGTCGTGGCTATAATGCGCCGAGGGTATACGGGGTTAAAGATAAAGAGGCGTGCACGGACAATCGGGTTCCCCTGCAGCGTGGCTCAATGCTGTGCCCCTAAACTGTTACTAAAAATAAACGTTGCCGATTGGATGGTAGCGCAGGCGAAATGAGTCTATAACGATGATTCGCATCAAAATGACAAACTCATTTTTGGATGAAAAGAATGCGTCCCTTAGCATCTAGATATAATATTCTCGGATGGAAGAGAGTCTCGGTGACTGAGGATAGTCCCATGGAGTGGAGTTAGTTCTCCCACTCCTTTCCTTTCTTTTTTTTTTTTATATATTAAAAAAATAAATAATCATCAAATAACATGTATCATATATGATATTTTATAGATGAAAAATTTTTTGCTCATTAGGGATGGTGAGGTTTTGCGCTCACTATTCATGATGATTAATTCATGCATAAAGTTAGAAGAAAAAAAATTTGGATACCATGCTCCAGCCCTATACAATAAGCAAAATATTTTTCTCATAGACGTCCATAGCAGCTATTCACGATTGGATAGAAATCCATAATATTAGATATGTACTTTAGAGGCCCATGCTTTTATGTCTATAAGACTTGAAATATTTGTTGCTTATGGTGAGTATATCATCTATTTTGATGCACATCAAATGGAAAGAATAAAAGTATTCATGTTTATTATTTCTCAAAAAAATAATATTTAAATCTAAATTTGCAATAGGATTTTATGAAAAAAATGTATGACAAAATGAGTTGGCCGCCATCTAACAAAATTTAAAATATATTATTAAAAGCTTTGAATAATTTAAAATTTGAAAAAAAAAATTATCACTATTCCATCATCGATAAGGTTGATTGGGTGATTTGGTGCAATGCTAGAATTTGGTGGTGGTTTTTGACAGCCTTGCTAGTTGCCACTGTCCCCAACTGACATCAGCAACATAGGAGAGAAGAAAGATATTAATTATTATTAAAAAAAAATAGCAGTTCTGATGAAATCTAGGAGCAAGTTGGAGAGTTTTGAGGCCTCTGCAAAGGAAGGGAATGGCGGAGATTTGAACGAGAAAAAAGAGTGGAAGGAGAGACTAAGACAAGTGAGATCATAGTGGAAAATAACAAAGGAGATTGGCCCTAGGGTTAGCGAAGAGATGAGTTACGGGAGAGAGAGAGAGAGGAGTGTAATAGATTTTCTTTTTTTTTTCTAAAAATATTTTTTTTTCATGGTTTAACTTTATGTAGTTGGATTCCACAACAAGATGTCACCTCATTGTGCTGCACATGAATAGGCATACCTTGCTACACTCATTTAATAAGCAGGTTCTTATTATTAGTTGATGAATGCAATAATAGTGGAAAATAATGCTTTTGCCTTATCTCGTTTAAAACCAACCCCTATAGGGGGATGGGTGTGGGGTGGCATGCAGTGGAGGTGTGGAGGGATGGGGAGAGAGAGAGAGAGAAAGAGATAGAGAGAGAGAGAGAGAGAGATTTTTATACCATCGATGTTCTTCTCATGCCTTCCCTCTCCTCCATGGCACCAAGCATAGGTATTCCTTCACCCTTTCACCTCCTCATCTTGCCATCCTCCCTAACATGTTCATTTGGCATTGAGCATAGCTACTTCTCTCACACCAAAATCTCCATAACTCAAGTAAAGCTTAAAAGTTCAATAGATCAACACTCAATGATGCTGAAGCAATAATTTTGAATGAAGATTTTTGCAGCAAGATAATATCGAAATTTACTTATGAATTGGAAAGTAAACCTTGGGCCATGAAATAAAATGTGTGATTTGTCAATCTTTGAACTAGCATGAAGCCTCCTATGGCATTTTAAGATCTTATTTACCATAGCTAGTTAAGCTAAAACTTCTTCCTCAACAAATAAATAGTGAAGATGTGATTTACATTATATTAAAAGTAGAAGAATAGGATGGGGGATGGGGGCTGGGGGAGAGAGGTCGGTAAAACTTATATTAATATATAATCTCTCATGGAGGAGATGTTGGAGAATCACCTAGTGTAAAGTTACAAGAGAAAATGGGATTGAGGTGCCAATCTTTCATGAAGTAGAACAGAATCCTATTTTCCTTTTTCACTTGAAGAGATAAACAAATAAATTTAGATTGTGAGGAAGCTAGGCTAGCAAAACTTTAAGATACATACTCTATGTATTGACATTAAGTGAGATGGGAAAGTGGTATTATTTGTTACTATCAAGATCATATCTAAAAACACATATACTTCTATTAAAGAAAATAAGTAAGCACTAAGTCTTAACAAATAGAAGCTCATAGACTATGAAAGGACATTTAGCTTAGAAAGGGGATAAACCCTTTCTATTCTCATCTAATATGAGATAAGTTGTAACCATTCAGTTAGACCAGTCGAGATATAGTACTCTATTAAGTAAAGATTGATGTAAATTATTGTCAAGAAAAATGCATCGAAATTTGACCTATAGATGACGTTCACAGCAAGAAGAAGCCTACAAGCGTAGAAGAGGCCTGCAGACGGGCTTGGTAGCAGGCCATGGCCCGGTCTACAGACACACTAGTAGCCCATAGCACGTGGCCCATGTGCGGGTGTAGGCCTACGCATGGGCACGGCCCGCAGCGTGCGGGGTGCCCATGCGTGCCCAGGCAGACATGTGGTCTACTGCGGTCGATGCCTAGGTGGTCCACAGGAAGAGGGGGCACAGTCTATGCACCCCAACATGGTCTACCACATATTTGGCATGGTCCATGGAGTAGTGACGCAGTCCATGCACCCTGTGTGGAACGCTTAGTGGCTTACGGGTATTTCACGTGGTTCACTGCACATCCAAGGGAGTTTTTTACTAGATTTCATGTAGTCCACAATCGGATGGCTGTGAGAGCGAGAGGGCATGATCAAAAGGCTGGGAAGCTTATTTGGGCTGTGTTAAGATTCCTAAATTGAGTTAAATTAAGATCTGAGACCTTTTAAAGCCCCATGGGCAAACAAAATAGAGGTCTAGTGGCATGGTGAGGTTCGGTAGATCATAGGCAACAGACCAGCAGGGAGCCGGCAAAGAGCAGAAGCAAGAAGTTTCAGATAGATTGTCAGACAATAGTCAATACTATAGGAGTCTCCAAGAGAGAGCTTTATAAGGGAGAGTATTTCTAATTGAGAGAGAGGAATTGATGTATGAGAGTTGATGGTATGATCTTCTTGTAAAATTTTTCTTTTCTCATAGTAAAGCTTCCATGTCCCATGAAGGTAAGCTTTTGCTTAATTCATATATTTAATTATGTCATTTATTGATCTCTTCTTTTTTTCTATTATAGTATTGACATCGTCACCGATATATCGATCCTAGACTTGGAAGATTCATATTCTGTACAAGATATCTTTCCAAGAGGTGATGCTAGAGTAAGTGGTATCACGATAATTGATATCAGAACAGCTTTGATCATAACAAATTGATATCAAAACCAGATCGTATGAGAGGTCCAGATTACAGCGATGTTGAACAAGATCGAAGAAAATAGAAAAGATAGGCTCAATCAAGATAGAGAACAATCGGTATGATGAAAAAAAATAATTTGTCCTTATGGCAAGCAAGAGTGAAGGATATGCTTATCCAATAAGGGTTGATTAATGCTCTCTTGTATAAACAAATATCGACTATCATGGAGGTGAAAGATTAGAGATCATTATAGATGCAGACAATGAGCACGATCTACTTATACTTGAAGGATAATATGGTGATTCATGTGCTTAGCGAGACTTTTCTAATAGTGAAATGGTCAAAGCTTAAAGAGATATACATGACAAAGTCACTTACCAATGCTCTCTTCCTCTGAAAGCAGTTCTACCAACTGTGAATGACCAAAGAATAGAGTATGCAGGAGTATCTCAGCAACTTCTAAAAGATCCTTATCGATTTTCTCAGTATTAATGAGAAGATTGAGGAGAAGATCAAGCATTATTCTTATTTTCGTCATTTTTATCCTCTTTTGAATCTTTGATGATAGCTTTTTTTTGGAAAAGAGCACCATTAAATTGGAAGATATTACTTCTGCACTTCTTTAAAATGAGATTTTCAGGTAGAAGAACTGAGCTTCGAGTTCAGATGGCAACTCGACTATGATGGTGACTGCAGGTGGTGGTGGTAGAAGATGGAGTGACAGGAGATATGAGGTGTTAAATATATGTGCCCTAGAAGCCAGAATTGGCTGACACTTGTAATACACTTTTAGGGGCAAAATTGTAATTTTGATTAAAATCAATAAATGGATTATTTTTTATCACATATGTGTATTTAGTGTCTGTGATACATCCTTTGAGTTAATGGCAATGATAATTCATATTTTCAAGAGTTGAAAATTTAAGACATGAATAATCATTATTAACTCATAAATTGCTCCTGACCATAGGATCATCACGAGGATGGTGATTGATCCGGAAGGTTGGTGTACAATCGCTTCTCTTTAGTAGATGAGTCTTGAGTCTACGGTGTGGAGACACCGAAGCGAGAGTACAGATACTCGTTAGAGAATGAGGGCACTGAGCGTGACCACCTCGAGTAGTCATTAGGGAGTCTACCTTCTCGTCAATGACTGACTCGATGCTGCAGTAGTGTGTCTGGTTCTTTGACCTGAGGTGCATCGGCAGTTCACCTTGAGGGTGTTATAGTTTGACTACACCATTACTCGATCTCCTAGCCATATGGAACCCTGAGGTGTATGTTGGCTATAGCATGTTCATTGTAGGAACTGGATGGCATCAAGATGGAATCTATCTACCTCGGTGGTAGAGGAGCAGCCCTATGATAATCATGAGAATCAAGTCCAGAAGCCCATGGCCATGGCAGAGTGAAATAATAGAAAGAGTTTCTATTTAGATTTTCACATTGGACTCGAATCGAATGATTACATCATATGACAGAAACTAGGGTTTGACGAGTTCACCTAAACCCTAATCTGATCGGAGCTCAAGATAGAAGAACTGAATCACATAGGTAGCTGCACCAAGAGGTTCGCATTCAGCTCTGATGGGTTGCCACCATATACTGCTAGGTGTCACTGGTGGATTTTGGGAGCAATTAGAATGATTTAGATGATCGATCATTCTAGCTGTTCGAATCAGAAGAGTTCTGATCCATCGAAAGGAGTTTCGATGATGTCGATGATAGAGATCATGACATATCCCATTACCATACAGAACTGAATCCTAACTGGGTCACACAAATAAGGGTTTGAATCTGGTGATCATCAATTGAACTGATCTGAATGAGATTCAATTAGGTTCAAGGAAAAATCGTGCTAGCACTCGATTGAACCTAACGTTCTTCTTTTACTATCATAAATAAGTTGTCCTGTCTGAGCCAAAGGAGTTTGTGCTCAATCAGAGGCCTTCATATGGTCTGACTGGAGGTTGTCCAAGTCAGAAAAGGTTGTCTTATTTTGTAAGACATTACCTGCCATTTTTGGTCACCTGCCATTTCTTGTTCTTTGACTTTGGTCAAAAGTCTACCTTTGACTGGTCAAACGTTGACCATTGACACTTTGACTTTTGACCACATGTCATGCACCTATTGGAGAGCTGGTGGGGGCCTGTCCCCTGCCAGAACCTGGCAAGGAGGAGGGCGCACGCCACCCTTGGCGTGTGCCCAAGTTGGAGGCGCCTAGGAGTCCTTGTTGGACAAGGACTCCATCTCCTTTTTGGATTCCAATTAGAGTTCTTCTAAGAACCAACTTTGACTGGTCTTAGGCACCCTCTAAGGAGGAATCCAGGGGACTCTATTCCACCAATCAGATTTAGATCTGATTTCACAAAGGGTTGTGATTGGTTGGGAAGAAGAGAAGTTGGATCACAGTCAGTCTATAAATAAGACCCTATGCCCAACTCAAATTTGATGAGATGATTGAATCATAATTCCCCACGCCCCAAGGCTGCCTCTCCCCTCCTTCTCCATGCCAAACCACCTTCTCCCCTTGCTCTCCACGTCCAAAAGGAGTTTTGGACCTTGGTTGGTGCGATTCAGAGCAAGAGAAAGGCGATCAAAAGCTAAGAAGGCTGCGCTGCTGCAAAGGACGACTGCTGATCTTCAAAAGAAGTTTTGAAGATCCTCCAGATCTGATTTTTGGAGATGTGATAGAGAAGAAGAGGATCTCCAGATCCAGCCCGAGTGGATACCGGTAGAGGCCAGGCGCTTGCGTGGCTAGATCCAGAACCTTCCGCTGCATACAGGATCATCAACAGGGTAATAGGATTACCCAAATCAGGTAAATTAAATTTGATTTAATTTATCTTTATTTATTTTATTTATTAAAATAATATTAATCAGATCTAAAATATTTCTAGATCTGATATAGATCAAAGAAAAATTTTTGAAATATATCTCTTGATCTGATCAGATCTGAACGAACCTGGACCGGAAAATCAGGATTTTCCCTTCAACTGGTATCAGAGCCATGGTTCTAAAAATATTTAGATCTGATTTTAAATTTATTTTAATTAGAAAATAATTGATTTTAGATGTCACATGAGATGTGATCAGATCTAAAATCAGAAAAAATTAAAATTAAATGATTAGGATCTAAGATTAGAAGATATGCATGACTAGTTCTAGAATAGAATAGTTCTATAGAATAGTCTTGCATGTTTTCAATTTAATTTGATTAAATCATATTTTAGATCTATTTATTTACTATTTTTTGATATTATAATGGTTATAATAACATCTAAAAAATAGAAAATAAAAATTATTTAATTTTAAATATCATATGAGATATGATTGATGCATGTCTAGACTAGTTGTAGAATAGTTCTACATAATTGTCTAGATTAGAATTTATTTTGATTAGATCAATTTAAATCTAATTTTTTAGATTATTATGAGATAATTTAGATCTGAAAAATATGCATGATTCGATACATGAGATGTATGCAAAATATGCCATGATTAGATCTACTTTGTATATGAGATATATGATATAGATCTGATAACTGTTTTGTAGTATTGAATGTTCCTGATTAAGGCGTTCCTCTTGGCCGTCCGGTCATAAGAACGAAGAAGGGTTTAAAGGCCCTCTCTTCCATTCGATGGGGTGTTCTTATGATGTGTAGGGGTGCTGCGTGTTCGTCCTTAATCAGAAACCCAAAACTTACTTTCTGCAAAACCCTAGATCCTGAAACCCTAGGATTTATTGTGCATATTTTGTTTATGAACCCTACTTAATTAAGAATTAAGTTTATGGAATATTAATTAGGTCTAAAATTGAGAATTTCAGATCTAAGACATATTCATAATACTGGGTTCGGGCTTGGGTAGCTCAATTAGGTCTAAGCGGTTGATCAAACCGAATCAAGAGTTGGTTAGATGGGATCAACAATGCTTAAATTGACCAGCCTAATAGGATTAAGTCTGGGTCAAGATCGAGTCACGATCAAGCAAGACCTAATTAGGCTCAGAGGTTAGAGTCTGGATTGTAGGCTAACCCAATTGGTTCTGACTCAACAATTTGGTGTCTAAGGTAAGTTTGGCACATAGACGACCGACTGGTTTTTAATTGGAAGCTACTCGACCTGAATGCGTTCTTGTACGAGTTAATGGCATATTCCTTCCACCGGTCTCACTTACCTGGCCATATCTGTTGACACAGTTCTGATCTGAGGTGGTCAATAATCCGAGCTAACCCATGCCACTAGGTTAGTCATAATTGTTATGACTAAGCCAAGTCTAGTTTAATGAGACCTGAATCAATTCTCCCTAAGAAAAGATTAAGTCTGAGGTCTTCCACCATTGTAGATGTGCGGGCCCTTCCCGGGGTTGATTGTTCTCGGCTGGATACAGTGGCTCAGTTGCACCGGGAAGACGCAACCATGTCTATTAGGCATTGGATGCTATGGGCTGGAGGATGAGTTGGGCTCAATATTTCCGGATACGGTGAGAGACTCAATTAGGAACCCAGTCTATGCAAATGGTGGGTCTGACTTAACTAAGGAGTGGATCAATATTCCGGATACGGTGAGATTCATGAATTAGAGACCAAGTTTGGGTGCACCATGATTAGAGAATCATTGAACAAGAGTTGTTCACTCATTGGCTAACCCATCACCAATAACTGTTAGGTGAGGTGATGAGTCAGTTGGTGAGACCGCACCACCCACTAGAAATCATTAATCGTGGAGATTTTCGCATCTCTACAGAGGGAGTGTAGGGATCCGAGAAAATAGTGGGAGCTAATTTGTTTAAAAATAAAATCCCTAAACAAATTGGTCAAGTCAAAATTACAGTATCTAACTAGAATCTTTGACTCTCTACAGAAAAAATGTCTGCGTCCAACCCATTGGCACGTATCCTAGGACACACATAGACTGACTGGACCCAATTATAAAGATTGGCTCAGGAACTACAAAATTATTTTGGGTTCCGAGAAGTTAACCCATGTTTTGGACCAGGACCCTCCCACCTTACCAGCCCGTCCATCTGTTGAACAGAGAGCGTCTCTGGAAAAAATGGATTGACGAAGATAATAAGGCCAGATATTACATGTTGGGCTCGATGTCTGATGAGCTCCAGCGCCAACATGAAGATATCGGGACTGCTCGCCAAATGTTGGCTCACCTGCAGGAGATGTTTGGTGAACAGAGTCGCGCAGCCAAATATCAAGTCACGAAATGACTTTTTAAGGCTAAGATGCGTGATGGGCAGTCAGTCCAAGATCACTGTCTGACAATGATCAAGGACATGGAAGAGCTTGAGAAGCTCGGTGTGAAGTTGGACTTGGACCTGCAGAACGATATTATTCTGCAATCCTTGACTGATGCATATGGGCAATTCATCATGAATTACCACATGCATAAACTTCAAAATTCCTTGGCCGAGTTAATGAATATGCTGGTTACCGCTGAGCTTTCTATGAAAGGTTCTAAAGGCTCAGTTCTTGCTATGGAACGGACTTCTTCCAAAAGAAAGTCTTATGGAAAGAAAAAGAAGTCTGTGAAAAAGCAAAAGGTGGAAGGATCAAAGAAGAAGAAGGCAGAATCCGAAGAAAAAGGCCGATGGCAAAGGAAAGTGTTTCCATTGCATTGCAACAGCGACGGCCATTGGAAGCGGAACTGCCCTACTTACCTGGCCACCCTGAAGAACAAGAAGGAAGGTCCTTCTGGAGGTATGCTCGTTATTGAGTCTAACCTTACGGTTTCTTCTGCATCCAGTTGGGTGCTTGACTCTGGTTCTAGTGCTCATCTGTGCACTTCTATGCAGGGTCTTGAGGATAGCAGGAGGCTGAGGGATGGAGACATGATCCTACGCGTCGGTAATGGAGCAAGAGTTGCTGCAGTAGCCGTGGGAACATACCCTCTTCGATTACCATCTGGTTTAGACTTAGTTTTGAAAAGACTGTTATTATGTGCCTGCAGCTAGCAGGAATTTGATTTCTGTTTCATGCTTAGCACAAGAAGGTTATGTGATCACCTTCTTTAAGGACCATTGTAACATTCTTTATGAAAGAAATAAAATTGCAAATGGTTTCCTTATTAATGGTCTTTATCAGCTACATATTGATGTACCTGTTTTAACTATCGAGCAAAACGTGAATGCCAAACGACCTAGGGATAGTCCAAACGACAGATATCTATGGCACCTGAGATTAGGTCATATAGCAGAAGATAGGATCAACAAATTGGAGAAAAATGGGCTATTGAGTCCATTGACTTTCGAGTCATATCCAACTTGTGAATCTTGTCTTCAAGGCAAAATGACTAAACTCCCTTTTGTTGGACATGGGGAGAGGGCCACAGATCTCCTTGCCCTAGTACATACTGATGTGTGCGGCCCATTTGATGTGCCGGCTAGAGGCAATTTTGTCTACTTCATTACCTTTACCGATGATCTGTCTAGGTATGGGTATGTGTATCTTATGAGACACAAGTCTGAAGCTTTTGAAAAGTTCAAAGAATTCAGACATGAAGTAGAAAAACAAACTGAAAAACCCATTAAGGTTCTTCGATCAGATCGAGGAGGTGAATACCTTAGCCGGGAATTCCTAGACTATCTTAAAGGAAAAATGGCATAGTCTCTCAATGGACTCCACCAGGAACACCTCAACTCAACGGGGTTTCAGAATGGAGAAATCGGACTCTATTGGATATGGTTCGATCCATGATGAGCTTCACAGACCTCCCTGATTTTCTTTGGGGACACTTCATTGTTAACTTCAATCTATCTACTGAATAGGGTTCCCTCTAAAACCGTTCCTACCACACCGTATGAGATATGGCACGGTAAGAAACCAAGTCTGAGTCATCTCAGAATTTGGGGTTGTCCGGCTCATGTCAAAAGACAACAAGCGGACAAGTTAGAGTTTAGGTCCTTTAGAGCTCGATTCATAGGATATCCTAAAGAGTCATTAGGATACTATTTCTACATTCCAGAAGACCACAATGTGATTGTGAGTCGACATGCCATCTTTCTTGAAAAATAGTTTATTCAAGATAGTGGCATTGGAAAGCAGATCAAGCTTGATGAGAAAGTCTCACAAGCAGAACGAGCTAAGGACCAAGTGGAACCAAATCAGGTTGAGCCAATAAGAACACTACCTCCTCCACCTCGTAGATCGGAAAGAGTTTTCCCGTCCCCCTGAAAGATACTTAGGTATTATTTCAGAGGATGTAGAGGAAATGTTCCTCATAGGTAATGGTGCTCATGGTGATGATCCCAAAACCTACAACGAGGCGATATCAGATATCGACTCCGAGAAATGGCTAGAGGCAATGCAAGTCAGAAATTGACTCGATGCACTCAAACCAAGTCTGGACCTTGGTAGATCCACCAGAAGGTATAGTACCTATTGGGTGTAAATGGATCTTCAAGAGAAAGATTGGTGCAGATGGGAATGTGGAGACATTCAAGGCTAGACTAGGTGGCAAAAGGTTATAGTCAACGCGAAGGCATTGACTATCAGGATACCTTTTCCCCAGTAGCTATGCTAAAATCCATCCGCACATTGCTTGCTGTTGCAGCCTATTTCGATTATGAAATATGGCAAATGGACGTGAAAACGGCATTCCTAAATGGATATCTTGAGGAAGATATCTATATGGAACAGCCGCTAGGTTTCACATCCAGTGATACTGATCACAAGGTTTGCAAGCTGCAAAGGTCCATATATGGACTTAAGCAAGCATCTCGGAGCTGGAACACTCGTTTCAATGATGTGATCAAAAAGTTTGGTTTCATCAAAAATGAAGAGGAACCATGTGTTTTCAAAAAGGGTCAGTGGGAGCGCTGTTGTCTTCCTCGTATTGTACGTGGATGACATCCTCCTTATTGGGAATGATATTCCCATGTTGACATCAGTCAAGATGTGGTTGTCCAAGGAATTCTCCATGAAAGACCTAGGTGAAGCATCCTTTATTCTAGGAATTAAGGTCTATAGGGATAGACCGAATAGGATGCTAGGACTTTCACAGAAGATGTACATAGAGGAAGTACTAAAGAGGTTTAGTATGGAAAACTCTAAGAGGGGATTAATACCCTTCAGACATGGTATTCATCTTTCCAAGAAGATGTGCCCCAGCACACCTGAGGAAATAGAACGCATGAGCAAGATCCCTTATGCTTCTGCAATAGGGAGCCTCATGTATGCCATGCTATGTACACGACCTGATATAGCCCATGCTGTGAGTGTCACAAGCAGATATCAGTCAAATCCAGGTGAAGAACACTGGACTTCTGTGAAATGTATCCTTAAGTACTTGAGAAGAACTAAGGATATGATGTTGGTCTTTGGTAACGGAGAACTCCAAGTCCAGGGATACACAGACTCGGACTTCATGTCCGATATAGATGATCGAAAGTCGACATCTGGAGTCTGTTTGTGTGCAATGGTGGTGCTGTTGTGCTGGAAGAGTTCCAAGCAAACGGTGATACCACCTCATCCGCGATTACCTTGAGAAAGGTTACGTTGAGGTCAAGAGAGTCAACTCCACAGATAATGTGGCAGACCCACTTACAAAGCCGTTGGGCCAGCAGAAGATCGAAGCCCACCTTGAGAAGATGGGACTTAGACTTGTAGCCAATTGGCTTTAGGACAAGTGGGAGATTGTTAGATATATGTGCCCTAGAAGCCAGAATTGGCTGACACTTGTAATACACTTCTAGGGGCAAAATTGTAATTTTGACTAAAAAATTAATAAATGGGTTATTTTCTATCACATATGTGTATTTAGTGTCTGTGATACATCCTTTGAGTTAATGGTAATGATAATTCATATTTTCAAGAGTTGAAAATTTAAGACATGAATAATCATTATTAACTCATAAATTGCTCCCGACCATAGGATCATCACGAGGATGGTGATTGATCCGGAAGGTTGGTGTACAATCGCTTCTCTTTAGTAGATGAGTCTTGAGTCTACGGTGTGGAGACACCGGAGCGAGAGTACAGGTACTCGTTAGAGAACGAGGGCACTGAGCGTGACCACCTCGAGTAGTCATTAGGGAGTCTACCTTCTCGTCAATGACTGACTCGATGCTGCAGTAGTGTGTCTGGTTCTTTGACCTGAGATGCATCGGCAGTTCACCTTGAGGGTGTTATAGTTTGACTACACCATTACTCGGTCTCCTAGCCATATGGAACCCTGAGGTGTATGTTGGCTATAGCATGTTCATTGTAGGAACTGGATTGCATCAAGATGGAATCTATCTACCTCGGTGGTAGAGGAGCAGCCCTATGATGATCATGAGAATCAAGTCCAGAAGCCCATGGCCATGGTAGAGTGAAATAATAGAAAGAGTTTCTATTTAGATTTTCACATTGGACTCGAATCGAATGATTACATCATATGACAGAGACTAGGGTTTGACGAGTTCACCTTAACCCTAATCTGATCGGGGCTCAAGATAGAAGAACTGAATCACACAGGTAGCTGCACCAAGAGGTTCGCATTCAGCTCTGATGGGTTGCCACCATATACTGCTAGGTGTCACTGGTGGATTTTGGGAGCAATTAGAATGATTTAGATGATCGATCATTCTAGCTGTTCGAATCAGAAGAGTTCTGATCCATCGAAAGGAGTTTCGATGATGTCGATGATAGAGATCATGACATATCCCATTACCATACAGAACTGAACCTAACTGGGTCACACAAACAAGGGTTTGAATCTGGTGATCATCAATTGAACTGATCTAGTTCAATTGATCTGAATGAGATTCAATTAGGTTCAAGGAAATCGTGCTAGCACTCGATTGAACCTAACGTTCTTCTTTTACTATCATAAATAAGTTGTCCTGACTGAGCCAAAGGAGTTTGTGCTCAATCAGAGGCCTTCATATGGTCTGACTGGAGGTTGTCCAAGTCAGAATAGGTTGTCTTATTTTGTAAGACATTACCTGCCATTTTTGGTCACCTGCCATTTCTTGTTCTTTGACTTTGGTCAAAAGTCTACCTTGACTGGTCAAACGTTGACCATTGACCCTTTGACTTTTGACCACATGTCATGCACCTATTGGAGAGCTGGTGGGGGCCTGTCCCCCTGCCAGAACCTGGCAAGGAGAAGGGCGCACGCCAAGGGTGGCGTGAGCCCAAGTAGGAGGCGCCTAGGAGTCCTTGTTGGACAAGGACTCCATCCTCCTTTTTGGATTCCAATTAGAGTTCTACTAAGAATCCAACTTTGACTGGTCTTAGGCGCCCTCTAAGGAGGAATCCAGGGGTCTCTATTCCCAACCAATCAGATTTAGATCTGATTTCACAAAGGGTTGTGATTGGTTGGGAGGAAGAGGAGTTGGATCACAAGAGTCTATAAATAAGACCCTGCGCCCAACTCAAATTCTGAAGCATGATTGAATTCAGAATTCCCATGCCCCAAGGCTGCCTCTCCCCTCCTTCTCCATGCCATAGTCTCCTTCTCCCCTTGCTCTCCACGTCCAAAAGGAGTTTTGGACCTTGGTTGGTGCGATTCAGATCAAAGAAAGGCGATCAAAAGCAAGAAGGCTGCGCTGCTGCAAAAGGACGACTGCAGATCTTCAAAAGAGAGTTTTGAAGATCCTCCAGATCAGATCCAGATCTGATTTTTGGAGGTGTGATAGAGAAGAAGAGGATCTCCAGATCCAACCCGAGTGGATACCGGTAGAGGCCAGGCGCTTGCGTGGCTAAGATCCAGAACCTTCCGCTGCAATCAGGATCATCAACAGGGTAATAGGATTACCCAAATCAGGTAAATTAAATTTGATTTAATTTATCTTATTTTATTTTATTTATTAAAATAATAAGAATCAGATCTGAAACATATCAAGATCTGATTGAGATCAAGAGAAAAATTTTTGAAATATATCTCTTGATCTGATCAGATCTGAACGAACCTGGACCGGGAAATCAGGATTTTCCAAAAAATAGGATAATAGGGTTGATCTGATCAAATTATAACGACTGGGCAAATGATAATAATTAGAGATCAAAAAAACAATGAAAAAGATTGAATTGCCAATATTACAGAGAAGAATTATTTGACTTTCTAGAAAATAGTGAGGATACTGTTCATTTACTGGATGGATCAAGCTAAGCGATCAAGAGCATTGAGACTGTCAGCATGAAGATACATGATGAAGTAGTAAGAAAATTGGGTGGTCCAATACATACCTAGTTTTAAAAGAAATCTAATTTTTACTAAGCAAACTAGATTCAAGTGGCTACAAGTGGAGAGCTGATAAAGAAATCTAAAGGTCTTATGTGATAGTAGGATTGTGTTAAGAGGAAAAAAGTATGAAAGATACTATCTCTTAGCAAAAAACTCAGTACGATGTGAAGCTTCGAGAGCTAGTGGGAGTCTAGAGCGAGTTAGAGCACCACATGCAGGTGGATCGGGCACGAGATGGGACACTCGAAAGGATGATAGACGATGTCGCAGGATGAAGTTTCTATTACGTAGGAAGCTATCCTAAGCAGGTCTCAGATTATGCGAGTCATAGCATACGATGGAGATGGGATCGAGTGGTCTAACTCGACTCCCATGTTTGTGCATCCATGAGTTGACAGGAATTTGCCATAAGGCATGGGGGCGAAATTTGTGAGATCATCCAAAAAGCTTTTATAATTAGGTGGAGGCCAAATGTCGAGTTGAGGTGGATATTGGTATCAGAATAACTCGATCATAATAAATTGATATCAGAGTAGCTCTAGTCACAATAGTTATATCATAGATATTTGAGCTTAAGTCATTCGTACCAACCCCTAATGTCTTTATAAATTACACTAATTGGTATCTATTCTATAAGATATTATATGATAATAATAATTTGAGATAGATTGGGCTCAGGATGATTGGATCTGAGCCCAAATCCAGCCAACTCCCAGTCATTGGATCGATACGGATCTTGATGCACTAGTTTTTAACTAATGAAGGGACTCCCATGGCCGTTTGGCTAAGATGACTTTGTTTAAATTTTTTTTAAAAAAAAACTATCTCATTTATGAGGAATGGGATTGTATCCCATGCATGTATAAGGGCTGTCATTTCAAACAATAGCCTCCCATCGTATTTCTTTTTTCTCTTTCCATCCTTTTTCTCATTTATTTCAAATCTCCTCCTCAACTTCTCTTCTAACAAAACCTAAATGAAAAATCCCTGTAGTCCCCCCCTCCCAAATCCCATCTCCTCTATCTCTAAGTTTAGAGAGAACCCCAATCCCCCCACTCCCAATGCCCTCTCCTCTCCCTCTCTCTAGTAAAGGAGAACCCCAAACACCCCCATCCCCATACCCTCTCTTTCTCTTCTCTCTCCCATCCTATCTCTCTCTCTTTGTTTAGAAGACGCGAGCTCCACCCCACCACGATACCTCTCTCCACCCACCGCCATTGTTAGGGAAGCTCACCCCATACTGATATATTAGAGGAAAGCTCACCCCTATCTGTCCAGCTTCCTCCTGTCCTTCCAACCCCTCACTCCTCACCCATTTTCCACCTCCTCCTCCTAAACCCCCCACCCATCCAAGCTCTCTTTTCTCTCCTAACCCCATCACCAGCCTCTCTTGAACTTCCTCTAACCACACTGCTGCCACCCACCACCTGCCTTCTTGACTTCCCCAAACCCTAACCACCGCCATTACCCTTCTTTTGGGACTCCACCACCACCCACACCATCAGCCATTCTTCTCAAGACTTCTCCAAACCCACCCCACCCCACCCCACCCCACTTCCCTTTACCGGACTTCCCACCACCCCACCATCACCACCCCACCTCCGCTGGCCTAGTTCTGATGCTTTAAGAGTTCCCCAACCCCATCGCCGCTTGACTTCATCCTAAAGTATTCATATTTCTTTTAGATATTCATATTTTTGTTAGAAAATTTATGTAATATTTTATCTAGGCCTTAGATGGAGATGAATAGAATATCTAAATGTGTATAACTGTACATTTTTAATATCTAAGCACAAATGTGGTGAGAATAATGAGAATTTATTGTTTATGGAATAAAATTCTTAATTTTTATATTGTTGTGAATCAGTCCCTTGAAGTATTGATTCTTTGAAAAAAAAAAAAACTTATATTGATTAATCCATAAAGCAAGTCATTATGATTTTATGTGTATGTATTCTTTTAAACTCAAGTTGTGGACTATTCTTTAGTATGTGACTCGACTTTAGCCTCTAATTAATCAATCTCAAGCCCAAATAATGACTTTCAAGCTTGCTTTTGTAGGTTTCCGCACATCAGTCCTGCTATTTGTTTGATGTATTCCTATTTGGATAATTGAATTGACAAGAATATTTAGAATTGATTTTAGGTGTAGCATGACTTATCTTTTTGGACTTAATTTTGTGGAAAATTATGTAATAGCATACAGAAACTGTTTAGAGAGTAGATTTATGTAATAGCATATAGAAACTATAAAATGGCTATTCATTCATTTATTATTGACTATAATTATTCAGCTCGGTTTCAATAGCCATGTCTAGGTAGCATTAGAAGATTGCTAGTATTGCTGGTTGAACTTTTATTATCTTGTTTGAGTTCATAGAAATTCATGATGAGGATTTTTATACTTCATAGATTGGCTAACACTTGCGGTTGTTTTCTCAGCTACCTTTGAAAAAATTTTCTAAATATTGTTGTCTTTTAGAAACTAATTTTCAAAAGTTAAAAAAATAAGATACATATACACACATACATACAAATGCATATGTATATATGTGTATCATTGTATATATGTATGTATGTATATATGTTTGTATTCGTTCTAAAATATTTAAGTTGAATGTCTTATAAAGTCTTCTATCCTTGCTATATCTTTGTGGGCTCTTTTGCACGAATAGGCATTTACATATATGCACATTGATTAATCCATATATGTATATAGGCATGGATTCAATCATAATATATATGTATGTATATATGCATGCATATATGTATCAATGATGGTGCCATATTTTGATATAAATTTTACTCATTAGGCCTATGTAAAGATGGGACACTAAGATCATATATTGCTATTAGGAGCCATAGCAAGTGTAAAGTAAAATATCCTCTCTATTGTAGAAAGATGCTTAATTCATTAATATATTCTTTATATTTTTTTTAGTAAGATGTAAATAATTTATAACCTATGTCCATTGTTTCTTGTAGATGGCTTGTGCGAAGTCCTCTAAGAGCTAGGACAACTTACACCTGCCACCCTGAAGAACAAGAAGGAAAGGTCCTTCTAGAGGTATGCTCATCTAGTTGAGCTAACCTTATGGTTTCTTTGCAATCCATTGTGTGCTTGACTCTGGTTCTAGTGCTCATTCTGATCACTCCATGCAGGGTCTTGAGGATAGCAAGGAGGCTGAGAGATGAGACAATGATCCTATGCATCAGAAATGGAGCAAGAGTTGCTGCAAATGGGCGGGAACAAATCCTCTCGAACTTACCACTGTGAGACTTAGTTTTGAAAAGATTATTATTATGTACCCTGCAGTAGCAGAAATTGATTTTTGTTTCATGCTTAGCACTAGAAGTTATGTGAATTACCTTCTTTAAGGACCATTAATAAACATTCTTTATGAAAGAAATAAAATTGCAAAAATGATTTCCTTACTAAATGATCTTTATCAGCTACATATTGATGTATCTGTTCTTAACTATCGAGCAAAACGTGAATGCAAACAACCTAGGATAGTCCAACGACTAGTATCTAGGCAGACCTGAGATTTAGGTCAATAGTAGAAGATAGGATCAACAAATTGGAGAAACATGTGGCTATTAAGTCCGTTAACTTTTGAGCATATCCAACTTGTGAATCTGTCTTCCAAGGCAAATGACTAAACTCTTTTTTGTAGGACATGGGGGAAAGGGCCACAGATCTCTTTACACTAGTAACATACTGTAGTGTGTGGCCCATTTTGATGTCCGACTTAGACAGGCAATTTTGTCTACTTCATTTACCTTTATCGATGATCTTGTCTAGGTATGAAATATGTATCTTATGAGGACAACAAGTCATGAAGCTTGTTGAAAAGTTCGAGAGAAATATTCAGGATTATGAAATAGAAAAAACAAACTGAAATAATTCATTAAGATTCTCTGATCAGAGATCGAGGAGGTGAATACCTTAGCCAAAAAGGCCTAAACTATTCTTTCAGAAAAAAATGGCATACGTCTCTCAGTGTAGGCTCCACCAGGAACACCTCAACTCAACGGAATTTTAGACATTTAAGAAATCAGACTCTATTGAATATGTGGTTTCGATCCATGATGAGCTTCACAGACCCTTCTGATCTTTCTTTGGGGACACTCATTGTTAACTTCAGTTTATTCTACTAAATAAGGATTTTCCTTAAAAACCGTTCCTTTACCACATTTTTCCATAATGTAGGAAATTATAGGCATGGTAAGAAACCAAGTCTTGAGTCATCTCAAAGAATTTGGATTGTCCGACTCATGTCAAAAGACAACAAGCGATAAGTTAGAATTTAGGTCCTTTTAGGAGCTAATTCATAGATATCCTAAAGAGTCATTAAGGATTACTATTAGTCATACAGTTTCAGAAGACCATAATGTTTGATTATGTGGTCGAAGCATGCCATCCTTTCTTGAAAGATAAGTTATATTCAAGATAGCAAGATTAGAAAGCAATCAATGCTTTGATTGAAAAAAGTCTCAACAAAGTACAATTGAGCTAGGGAGGACCAATTGGAATCAAATCCAGGTGTGAGCCAATAAGGAACACTACCTCTCCACCTCATATAGATCGGAAAAGAAGTTTGTCCATCCTCCTGAAGAGATACTTTTAGATTTCTTATTTCAGAGAAGTAGAGAAAGATTTCCTCGTAGGTAATCGGTGCTCATGGTGATGATGCCAACCTACATGGAGGTTGATATCACGATAATCAACTCCAAGAAATGGACTAGAGACCAATGCAGTCAGAAATTGGTACTTTGATTGCACTCAAACTAAGTCTTGACCTTGGTAGATCACCTGAAAGTATAGTATCCTATTGGATGTAAAGTGGATCTTCAAGAGAAAGATTGTCGCAGTAATGGGAATGTGGAGACCTTCAAGGCCTTAGACAAGTGGCTAAAAGGTCTATACTCGGTAGCGAAAGGCATTGACAATGTTAGGATACCTCTTTTCTCCAATGAAGCTATGCTAAAATCTATCCGCACAGTGTTGCTGGTTGATCCGTTGTTGCAGCCTAATTTCGATTATGAAGATGTATGGAAAAATGGATTGTAAAAACGGTTGTGTGGGCATTCTTAAATGGATATTCTTGAGGAATATATCCTATATGGTAAGCGATCGCTAGGTGTGGTGTCACATCCAGGTGATATCCTGACGTGCACAAAGGTTCGCTAAAGCTGCAAGGTCCATATATGTAACTAAGTAAAGCATCTCGAGTTGGAAACACCGTTCAATAATGTCGATCAAAACAGTTTGATTTATCGGAAAAAAGGTGAAGAAAATCGTGTGTCCTTGAAAAAGGTAGTGGTGAGCGCTGTTGTCTTCCTCGTATTGTACGTAGATGATAATCCTCCTTATATTGAAAATGATATTTTCAATGTTGACGATAGTCAAAAATATGGTTGTCCAACGAATCTCCATGAAAGACCCTAGTAAAGCATCAACTTTATTCTAAAGAATTAATCTAGTATGATTAGACCAAATAGGATGCTGGACTTTCACAAGAATATGTACATTAGAGAAATCTAAAATAAGGTTCTAGTATGAAAACTCCTAAGAGAAGTATTACGATGTTACTTCCGTTGCAGACATGGTTATTCTATCTTTTCTGCAAGAAGAGTGTGCCGCTAGTACATCTCTTGGAGAAATTAGTAATGTGGCATGATTCAATATATCCCTTACGGGCTTTCTGCATGGGAGCCTTTCTCATGGTAGCGCATGTCTAGTATATGTTGTCACGACCCTTTGTGATAGTGTTAGCGTCGATGCTGTGGTGTGTCATCGAGTAGATTGTCGGATATGATTCGCGAGATGAATGTGAAGCAACTGGACTTCTGGTGAAATGTATCCTTAAGTACTTTAAGAAGAGCTAAGATAGAGTTTGTTGGTCTTTGGTAATGGAGAACTCCATCCAGGGATAGCTGTGACAAATGACTCTAATTGTCATGTTCCGTATTGGGAGATTTATGAGAGGAAGTCTGTACATCGGAGTCTGTTTCTGAGCAATGTGGTGCTGTCACTGAGAGAGTTTTCAACCAAACCATATGATAGCTAGATTCCACGCATGGAAGTAGAAATATTCGCTGCATCAAGAGGCCTGCGAAGGAAGCATTCTGGTATAAAAATTTGCCTACAAAAATTGGAGTAATTGCCATTAGAATTGCCCATTTTCTATACTGCGAAAATAATGGCGCCATAAGTCCTTGCTAAGGAGTCGAGGTCTTAATCAGAAATCCATAGCCACATAAGCGACGATACCATCTCATCCGTAATTACCGCGGTTTGTCTGAGGAAGGAGGACGTCGAGGTGGTTCGGAGTGGCGAGACTCCGCAGTATAAGTTGCGTAAGACCCACTTATAAAGCCGTTGGGATCAACGAAAATTCGAGAGCGGCACGCGTTAGAAGATGGACTGTAGACTGTGGTGAGGTCCATGTGACTTTTTAGGTATTTGGTAAGTGGGGAGTAAGTGTTTTGTTAGATATAGGTGTGTCCATGTAGAGAGCCAGAATGGCTTGACACTTGTATACACTTTCTAGGGGTAAAATTATAATTTTGGCCTATAATCACATAAAATTGATTATTTCCTATCGCATATGTTATTTGAGTGTCTGTGAGTATATCCTTTGAGTTGACGGAGTGTGGTAATGATAAATTTTCATATTTTCAAGAGTTGAAATATATTATAGACATGAATATCATGGTATTAACTCCTGATAAGAAGCGTTGGCCCGACCAGTGATGATCTCTATCATGAGGATGGATTGATCTGGAAGGTTATGTGTACACATCACTTCTCTTTAGTAGATTGAGCGGTCTTAAGTTCTAATCGGTATGGAGACAAGAGCCGGAGAGCGTCGAGGGTGAGTACTCAATCTTGTTGTAGAACGAGAGCACTGAGGTGTGACCACCGTCGGATAGTCGCGATTAGGTAGGAGTTCTACCCTTCTTCAATTGACTGACTCGATGATATAGTTGTGTGTCTGGTTTCTTTGGACCTGAGTGGCAGTGTGGCAGTTCACCTTGAGGGGGAGTGTTTATATGGTTTGGACTACACCAAAAACTGTGGCTCGCTTCTAGCCGATATGAAACCTGGTAAGGTTGAGTGTTGTGTGTTGTGCTTATAGGCGTATGTTCATGTAGGAACTGGATGCATCAAGATTGAATCTATCTACACTCTAGATGAGTGAGAGGATGCAGTCCCATATGATGAATCATAAGAATCTAAGTCCAATAAGCCCACTGGCTAGGCAAGGGTGATAATAATAGAAAGAGTTTCTAGTTAGGTGTTTCACGATCGGATCTTGAATCGAGATGATATACATATATATAACCAGAAAGCTAGGATTTGATGAGGTTCACTACTTAACCCATAATCTAATCGGAGCTCAAGAATAGAAGAACTTAATCATACAGGTAGCTATACAAGAGATTCGCATTCAGCTCTGATGGGTTGCCAACCATGTACTGTTAGTGTCACTGTTGATTTTGGAAGCAGATCTAGAATGATTTAGGATGATCGATCATTCTAGCTGTTCGATAAAGAAAGTTCTGATCCATCGAAAGGAGTTTATTCGATGAATGTCAATGATAAGAGGATCATGACATATCACAATCATATCAAATACAAAACTGAAACCTAACTGAGTCACACAAAATAAGGGTTTGAATCTAGTGATCATTCAATTGAACTGATCCAGTTCAATTGATTCTGAATGAGATTCAATTAAGGTTCAAGGAAATCATGCTAGCACTCGATTGAACCTAACTTTCTTCTTTTACTATCATAAAATCAGTTGCCTAACTGAGCCCAAAGAAGTTATGGCCTCAATCCATAGCCTTCACTTGGTCTGACTGGAGCTAGCCTAGGTATAGGAAAAGGCGTTTTCCTTATTTTGTAAATAATATCTGCCATTTGTTTGGTCATCTGTATTTCTCATCCTTTGGACTTTGATCAAAGTTGACCTGTCTGGTCAAATATTGACCAGTATACTTTGACTTCCTATCCATGTGGTATGCACCTATTGAGAGCTGGTGGAGCTTGTCCCCTACCAGAACCTGATAAGGGGAGGGGCGCCATATGCCAAGGGATGGCGTGCGCCGAAGCTAGAGCGCCCAGGAGTCCTGTTAGATAGGACTCCATCTCTTTTTGGATTTCGATTAAGACTCCTCCTAAGAATCAACTTACTGGTGCTTAGCCGCCGCCAAAACGCATCTAAGGATAATCCAAGGGACTCTATTTAACTAATCAGATTTAAGATCTAAATTTCACAAAGAGTTGTGGATTAGTTGGAAGAAAGAGGACGTTGGATCATGCTAGTCGATCAAAAAGACCTGCGCGCCCAACCTCAAAAAGCAAATGCATTCCCTACGCCCCAAGGATGCTCTTCCCCTCCTCCATGCCATCCATCTCCCCTCTCCCTCTCCAATGGCCCAAAGTAGTTGGGATCTTAGTTGGGCATCTAGGCGAGAGAAAGGCCGAAAAAATAGCTAAGAAGGCTGCGCTGCGCAAAGAGACAACTGCCTATCTTCGAAAGTTGTTTGAAGATCTTCTAGATCAGACCAGATCGTGGGAAATTTCCTGAAGATGTTGAATAGAGGAAGAGAGAACTTCAAATCCCAACCTGAGTGTATCGGTAGATGGCATGGCACTTGCGTCGGCTAGATCCAGAATCTTCCCTGCTATAACAGGTCGATCAACGATAATAGGATTATCCTACATCAAGATAATATTAATTTAAATTTAGATTTATCTAAATTTGTATTTTTATTATTTTTAGAATAATAAGATAGTTAGATCTAAATACCCTAGATCTGATTTTAGATAAAAAAAAATTTTAAATATATCTCTTGATCCAATCAGATCTGAACGAACTCTGTTCGAAAAATAGAATTTTCCTTCACCAGCTATGGAGAACGAGCAAAAGGAGAAAGGAGGTGGTGTGATGAGGATCAAACCTGATTTTTTTGATGTATTAATATTCTTTTATACTAATTATTAAAATATATAATTTATATTTTTAATAAAATATATTAGGTTTTTTTTTTTGATTATTGGATATTCTTGATTTTAAATTAATTATGATCATAATTTATTTATGTTAATGAGATAAAGTTTTAAAAAATATTAATTATTTTCTTTTTTAAAAAAATATATTTAGCGTATAGTATCATGTATTAGAGATGGCAAATGTCATCGCTAATAATATTAGCGATAGCTTTAGAGACGAATTAGCTCCATCGCTAACTAATTCTCTCATACATCTTTTCATTATTTAAAATTACTAGAAACATTATGATCACATAGCGAGGGTTAGATTTGGTCGCTAATAATTATTAGAGATGGCATTAACGCATCAAAGATGCTATGGCTAATATTTCTTAAAATATTTTATTTTATTTTGATTTTAAAATTTAATAATTATATAGATGATATTAGAAGATGAATTTTTCTATTGTTGTTAATTATTAGCAATGGCAAATTAGCATAACATTATTGGTCACTTAATAATTTTTTTAAGTAAATAATTTAATATTAAATTATTAGAGAGAATATTTTTCAATCAACAAAAATTATCACTAATATCATTAGTAGCGATGCAAATTTTATCAAATTGCTAAATAAATGGCAATTAGCGGCAAGGATTTTTTTAGATTGGTTTTGCGAACGGTATTAGCAACGACATGCTTATTAGCGGACGATAATTCGGCCATTGTCAATAGTCTGAATGCTTATGGTAAAAACTAGATACAGTGAAAGAAGATTATAACTATTTTAACTTAATTATGCATGTAATCTAAATCACTAAATCCTACATCTAGGACTATGACATAACAAGATGCCATTGAATAAATATGAAAAAATAAATCATATTTGTATTGACTCATATCAATACCCTAGAATCTAAGAAATTATTCTAAAAGCCCATATGATCGCATTTAGGTCAGAAAAGAGATTTGGAATCTCTTAATCTTTGTACGGTAAGAGAACAGCATAGCTATAAACGCCAATGTTATCCTTATTGCTTTGAGCTGCACAGCTTCCTGGTCTTTATCGATTACCAATGAGTCGCTATGTAGATCTAGAGGTTTGGTCGAACAAAAGATCCGCTCGAAGTGCTAAGCTTCTCGCGATCCCTCCTAATGATCAATCATAAAATTTCTTTCAGAACTCTTGGATACTCCAGAGTTGAAGAATAAGAGAAGGATTGAGAAAGAAGTCCAACCTTGGATCTCCAAAAATTGAAGGAAAGAAAAAGCTTGAAGAATAGATCTTTTAAGAGAAGACTCATCTTCTCTTGCAAGAACATCAAAACCATATGTCCTAAATCAATCTTCATTGCCTGGACAAGAGGAGCACTCTTCCTCGAGTAATTTGCATGGCCTTTTCTCATATTTCTTTTCTGATTGTTTTTCCATGGAAAAAATCTCACAAGAAAGGGGTAAGAAAAAGCTTTTCATAAGAAGACCTAAGGAGAAGACTCTCTTCTCTTATTCTTCTTACATTCAGGACATCAACAATTTGTGTCAAAAGAAGCCTCAACGCCCCCAACCAACTTGAGTGCCAACCTCCACACCCCCTCCCTCCTCTAAAAATTTGCATGCTAAAACTCAAGGTTTCTCACGCCATTCAACCATGTAAATAGAGGTGCCGCAAACAATAAAGGATGACTAGGTCAATCCTTACCTTTTAGGGATTCAAAACAAGGTGTTTTAAGGGGTTCCAAACTCTTGGAACGCCTCGCCCTTAAAAATTTAGACAGAGTAACCGATTCCCATGCCACAAAAGGAAGAAGAAAAAGAGAACAAAAAAAAATATGTGGGGCAATGGCTTATTATGGTGTAAAGAGAAGGAATAGTTTTAGAAATCTCAAACTCTATCAAGAGGAGTTTAAATATAAACCAATTAGAAATTTTGCCAAGTTAAATTTTATTCAAAAAACTCTAGATATTAGGATGTGCATGGAGGCTCTCATAATGTGAGAAAACTCATAGACAAAAGCCAAAAAAATAGGGCATGGGCTATTCTTTCTTGGCATAAGAGATTTAGGAGGAGTTCTAGTCAAACTAAGACTCTCCAATGTAGACTAGGTCAAAGCTTTTTTAAACCCAATTAAACTTGAATTAATGCAATCTAATTCAAGAGTGATCCTAGTCCAATTAGAAACCCAATTAAATCATATTAAATTAAATTAAATCTAATTTAATTTCTAATCAAATTAGAAATTAGGTGTATACAAATCCTAATTGAACAAAAACTTATTCTTTCTTGCAACTGGCTTATCCAATAAACCAATTAGACTTAATTCAATTAAGTTTAAACTAATTCTAATTAAATTTAATTTAATTAGACTTGATCTCAGCTTGATTGATTAATAAAATAAGCCAATTATCAATCTAATTGCAAATCGATTCTCCTACAATACTTGCACTTGATCGATCATCAATTGCATTGATAATTCGATCATTGAATGATTCTTAATCATTAATCAACCATCTTATTATGTACCAACCTCTTATATATGTGATCCTATAAGTTCGAATCTAAGCTGATAGCATAGAAATTAATTTTTGTACCAATCAACATGACCATCTAATAATGATACCTGATGTCCGGATAGGTTAAATGTATGCAAAATAACGTTCTTAGAATCCTGACCCATGGTTATCATATAATTCATCCCTTTGATCAATAATGCTCAAGATGACTTCGAGTTAGCTATCAACACTCATACAAATTATCCATATTGTATTTCAAAATTTTGCAAATTTCGTGACTCCTCATAAGGATTATCCAGGTCTAGATTTTGCTAAATTAAAATATAATGAGATATTCACTTTTTGAAGTTAATCAGAAGTAGTCAATCTCATTTTGACTCACATACTAACTCTATAAGTACTTGACTGCACCCAAAAATCTTCCATTGCTGTAATAGAAATATAGATAGTCTGCCACCAAAGTATAGTGAATTACTTGTAAGTCATCATGGTGATCTTAGATCAGAGGGACACTTATATCCATTAGCCTTAACTAGCTACTCTTGATAGTAGAATACTATATTGATCATGTTTAATAAAGATATACTTCTACATTCTATCTGTATGTTATACTAGTGTCTCCACACTATTTCGTTACGACGATAATCAACGTATATGACATATAGCGATCTATACTCGATAAGTTATCATTCTAGTTAATAACTTATCATTTGCTTATGAATAAATTTAAGACTCATCGGATAAATCCTCGTTTATCGATTAAGTCTGGTTTTAAGAACTTCATCATAACTTAGAAGTTCATTTAAGGAAGATAGAACTTTTATGATGAATAAGCTAAATAACTATTATTATTTGATAATTCATATACTAATTTCAATCATTTATAACTTAGATGATTAGCTTTAGGATATATTTTCTAATAGTATCAATATTCTATGGGCATCCATCAACCACTTCTAGATATCATGACAAACTTGGCGTATCTCCTTAGATAGCAACAACAATTGATCAATTAGGGAGAGAACTCACTTTTGCTTACTCCGAGACTTTAAAGCTC